>SSNP01000002.1:9679335-9764335 GCA_006937955.1 Pachypanchax playfairii | reverse complement strand
TGTAATGATGTAATATTTACTGCCATGTGATATTTATCTAAATTCCTGTTTTTTTTACATTCAACATGTTGATGAAAGTCTGTTTATAATGCATGTGTCTTGTGGTTTCCTTTGTACTAATTTAGCCTCTAAGGTTGTTTGTTGTTAGGATTTCCTCACCGCGCCGTCTGAACTGTAGACACAAACGAATGAACAACATATTTTTTGTACTTTGGCTTGGCTCGGGCAGGAGAAGCAGAAATCAATAGGAAGGACTTGTTTTCTGTCCTTCTTTCAGACAGCAAAATCCTGCCTTATTGAACAGACTTATTTATAAAACTTTCACAGATATCAGTCTGTGTGATGTCTGTCCTTGATAGTATTTAAAAGAAACCTCTGTCTACTTGTTGTGGCAGCTTGAAGTATTTAATAACCTTTAAAAAAAGAGTCATTTCTTTAAAAGGTTGTTTGGGTTCAGAATCACAAGCATCAATAAAAGACTCATGATTCTTCTAATGGGAATGTCCACACAACAAAACCAGAAATCAGGTAGAATGAAGAACATTGGGGATATTTGATAAGAGTCCCAGCGTGAGGTTGTAAACTGGAATGGGACGAGTGAGATACTTCCCTCATTTCATTGTTTTCTGACTGCTGTGTGAGGGCTGTTTATACAGAACTTTATACTGAAAGAAAAACTTTATATTTGTTTCTCCAGCCTCTTGTTCACCAGCAAATACTAACAACAGCTAGATTTCTGAAGGAATTTCAATCTAATCTAATCTAATCTAATCTAATCTAATCTAATCTAATGTCACATGTTGATGTATAAAAGTTCAGGAGAAAATTTAAAAAAGTCAGAATCAAAAGAAATGTTAAATCTACTGCCAATGGCTCATTAGGATCACCATGGTAACCAGCAGTGAGTCATTAGGATCACCATGGTAACCAGCAGTGAGTCATTAGGATCACCATGGTAACCAGCAGTGAGTCTTTAGGATCACCATGGTAACTAGCAGTGAGTCATTAGGATCACCACAGTAACCAGTAGTGAGTCATTAGGGTCACCATGGTAACCAGCAGTGAGTCATTAGGATCACCATGGTAACCAGCAGTGAGTCATTAGGATCACCATGGTAACCAGCAGTGAGTCTTTAGGATCACCATGGTAACTAGCAGTGAGTCATTAGGATCACCATAGTAACCAGTAGTGAGTCATTAGGGTCACCATGGTAACCAGCAGTGAGTCATTAGGGTCACCATAGTAACCAGTAGTGAGTCATTAGGGTCACCATGGTAACCAGCTGTAGCTCATCAGGGTCACCATGGTAACTAGCTAAAATCTCTAATAGAAACAGAAGAAGACTGACCGGATGGTGACGAAGGTGTTGGATAAGGATCAAACTGGTTTTCAGTTTAACCACATTTTCCTGCAGTTAGTGATGAAACTGGTGCACGGCTCAGTGAAAATACTGTACGTGCACTATTAAACATAGCCAGACATGGCCAATATCAATAATCAAAGAAAGCTGAAGAATGCTTTTAGCTAAATGCTACAAATAAACTCTGGTTTCTAAATTCTCACATATTTGTTTCCTGCTTTAAAAGCAAAAGGTTTTCATGAAACTTTAAAACTTCTCTCGACACAGTGAGAAACAGGCTGGAAGAGTTTTCTACATGTCTGTAACATTGATTTCAGTATTTTATTTATGGATTTCTTGAGTCAGCCACAGGAAAAGCTAGTTTTTTCTAAGTATTAAATACTTATTTAAATATTGTATTGTGTCTTATTAAGTCATATCATATTTTATTCCAAAAGTAAATTGCACTTGATGCGTTGACAGAAAAACGTTCTCCAATATGCTTCAAAATTATTATTATGTCCTTTGTTTTAATTCTTTTCCAATTGTCCAACATATGGTGCCACAATTAGTATTTAAGAGACACGTTGTTAAACTCTGTCACTCTGACCGTCCAGAGCCCCTTAGGACAGAGACTCAGGACAAGGTGAGGACAACAGAGGACTGACCTAGAAACATCAGAGCTGTTTTCCTGCTGCAAACTGAGATACAGAGTTACATACATAATGGTTGTTTGTTCCATCTCACTATTTACCCCGAAAAATAAATAAATCAATCAGTTTTTATTTCTATTAATGACATCAGAAGGCTCTGTTAGTGCAGAAGGCTGCTGTCCATGGTCTGAGTGTTCTAATGAAGAGAGTAAAATCAGAGCAGATAATCAGACACAGTGAAGATCCAGTTTCTCAGTCTGTGAGGTAAATAAACTGATTTGCTGCAGTTCAGATTGTTGCATGCTGTGAGATCTGCAACTCATTCACTCAGTTTTCTCCCTGCAGCCTCGATGCCTTGATCTGAGTTTAAAAAACGTGTTCAGTTCTTTATTCACGGTGTAAATTCACAAAACAAATGAATAAATAATAAACCAAACCTGGAGGATTTATGCCCAAAGTTGTGTTTTTATTTAGTTACATTTAGAAAAACCTGAAATTGAATCATTAATGTGAGAATGTATTGACTTTTAGAACATTTGCAAATTTTAAATGATTTAAAATAGTTTTCCAAACATTCACTGCAGCTTCAGTCACTGCAACCCCAAACAAGCATACAGTAGGCTGTTTCCTGTTTACACTAAAGTCATTTGGAAAGGATTCTGACATCCCCTTATCTCCAGGCCCGAGGTTTCATTCTGTGACCTGATTTCTTCTCCCACAGAATAAAACCCTGCAAGTTAAAGAATAGTTAAAGTCTTCTTCCTCCCCCTCCCACAGTGCAAGGACCACACCATGAGCCGCTCATCTTCAGCGAGCTGTGTGCCCTGAAGGAACAGCCGGGGCCTTGCAGGGCCATCAAGGACAGATTCTTCTTCGACATCAACACGGGTCGCTGTCAGAGCTTCGAGTACGGAGGCTGTGGAGGAAACGCCAACAACTTTGAGACGTTGGAGGAGTGCGAGGAAAAGTGTGTCGTCTCAGGTGAGCCTGACACACCTTTTGTTATGGTTTTTAAATCCTGTCTGATTAATCTGAGATTAAAGTCCTGAACAAGAGAATGAAAGAAAGTTCTCTCAACTGCTACACAAAGAAGATCTTAAAGCTTTGCATCGTCAGACTGTTCATTAGGTTTTATTGTCACCTTAGGCATAAAATCTTATTACCAAGTCATTCTGTAGTTTTCAGCTAACAGAGAACATTAGCAACATTCATTCTGGACAGTTTCGCTGAAGGTGTCTGTTTAATGGAAAACAGGAAACTGCCGAACATGACAGCCATCTTATATTTATTATGTCTGACAAACACTAAACTGCTGGTAAACTGGAGAAGAATCAATTAACTTTGATTTATTACTGAACTATCGAACTTCTAACAGATAAACTACCAGATGTCTGCATGGATTCTGGTTTGGTTGTAATTAAATATATAAAATATTTAACATTCTGACCAGTTTTCTGTGTGTTTTGCATCTTAACAGACAGAAAACAGTTTCCAGTAAAGTGTTTTAATCCAGTTCATTTTATTCCTGTATAGTATTCCTTGTTTTTATGTTGAATATTAAAGTGAATATTATTCATGTTACTTTAAACATTAATGCCAATAAAGGAAGCGACATTAAATGAGAAAAGCTCTCGGAGAGCGCAGACCTCCACCAAGCGGACATATTGTAGAAAGTACCCTTAACAAAATTCCTGGATCCAGACGGTAATCTGAATCACCCCCAAAATCTAATCGATTTGTTCTTTGGGTTGTTTCTGACCTTTTCTGAAAATTTCACCAAAATCCATCTAGAGGTTTTTGAGTTATCCTCCTAACAGACAGACAGACAGACAGACAGACAGACAGACAAACCCTAATGAAAACATTACCTCCTTGGCAAAAGTAACTAAAAAAAATAAATAAAACATAATTTTAATCAACACAAAAAATGTACAGTTTTGACAGATAAAGATAAACAGCTGTAGTTACATTCAAAACTTTGTTAAATAAAAGGAACCTCATGCTAACTTTGCCCTGAAACGGTGTCGACTTCTCCAGGACATCAAATCTATTAGTTAAAAGCCAGTGAGTAAAAATGAGTTTTAAAATTGTCTCGTGTCGTGGAAGTCCTGATATGAAAGAGGAGTTTCCTCATCATTCACCTGCTCCTGAAGCCACACCCACACCCAGACACCAGATCATTGTAGTTCCTGTGAAGCTGACTGTAGATGTTCTGCATGGTGACACAGACTTACCCAGAAATCCACATGCCTGCCCACTCTGCTCCTCTTCTGAGTTTCCACAATGTCCCAAAATGTTCATGAGGGTTTTCAGTTTCTTTTGTGAATTGCAGCATCTGGATCCTTTTCAAGTTAGTTTTATGAGTCAGAAGGTGTAAAATATACAAGATGTTGGTAACTAAAGTCCAAATAGAATCAGCTGTTTGGGTGTTAGACAAAATTTTAAAAAGTAACAAAGATAGAAATGACAACGTAATTAAGTCACTGCGAGTAAATTGAGAGAAAAAACAACCTCAAATTAGAGATAAACTCAATAATTCTCCAACTCATATTCACATCTTTTTATGTACTTTTGGATTAAATAAATTATTTGTTTGACCATAAATTCAAGCAACTCTTTTGAACCTAAGATTGCAAAAGAGGCAGATGATCAGCTTGAGTTTTTTTACAGGACTTTTTCACACCAGATGGAAAATTTTATTCAGCTGTGGTTGCTGAAGTTCTCCCCCGTTCATGCAGAAAGTCACAAGTTACAGCTCGTTTTGCGGTATCTGCTGTTTTTCTTTTTGTTTTCCTCCTGGCATGGCGTGACTAGGCTTCATGGGTAAGAAAGCTCCATTTCAACACTGAAGCCCGGCATACACAAAACAGAAATTTAATATCTGATATCTTTGAAAGAAAAGCCGAAGATGACAAAAGGTTATGAGTCAAAGGTGGGTGAAAGTATATGTGTGAGAGTAAATACGAGTAAATATGAATTTGATTTATAATTTTAAGGTCAGCTAAGTGCAAATGTTTTGTTGTTGCGCTCAACTTTTTTAAAAATGTGATGCTGCTACTGAAAAAGCAGAAAAAGCTGCAACACTTAGACCTTCCACATGCACTGGGTTTCAGTTTATTCACTCACACGGATAAACATAACAGTCCAGATGTTTCTTTGTAACCAACACAGCTGCTCTGATTAACTTGTGTTGTGCCAGTGAAGCAGTGAATCTGTAATATCTGTTTCTGCCTGTGAACTTCTCCCTCTTATTGCGCCACGAGTCGCGTTATGCAGGATTTACAGGACAACAAGTGAATTAGCATTCTGCAGGCTGTGACACAACCTTTAATATCAGTTTGATCAGATCTGAGCTGGAAGGACATCAACGTGCAGAACTGGAAGTTCTCAGATTCATAACGATCTAGATGATAGTGAGTCTGTGTGTATCAATTTACTGTCATTAAAAGGGCAATTTTAGCTCAGGGTGGAACAGAAACGCATCACAGCCGAGAACAACAACTTGTTTTAACTGTTTTTATCTAAAATGAGTCTGAGATTCTAATCTTCTTTATCTCTCTTGTTGATTCTGATTTATTGCTCTGAGTTGAAGCCATAATGTTTGATCGAACAGGCTCAATTATTTATATGAATTTTACACAGATTTGATCATCTCGAGTAGGTTTTTACACCAGATTCTGTTTTTACTCAAGATAATAAAAGTATGAAGAAAGTAAGATAAATATAATTTCATCTGTATTTACAAATGAATGCAGAAGAAAATACAGACAGTCTATTTTGATAACAGCAAAGCAACAGATGATTTGACTTTCCCCTTTTCAGCTGCGGTGAATTCAGCATGATTTGAAGTTAAAGGTTGGAGGAGATAAACGCTGGATTTTCTCTCCTCTGAACTGGGAAAATGACATTCGACCTATTTTCCTGAATGAGAAAATTTCAAAGCCAGCAGGCACAAAGAAAAGTGATTGTGATCTTTTTCAGACTTTTGGAGTCGGTAAGAGCTTCAATTTCTAAAAAATAAGCTCCACAACACAGAAAAGCCTCATTCTTTAAAATATTATGTCATTTTTAAAGTTACATTTCAAAATATCACTTTATATTTGGATCCTTAAGTATTTATAACAAAATATCAACATCAATTTTCTGTATGTAAAATTATTTATTTATGGACAATTTCATGCTGATTTTTTTTATAAATACTTTATGCTGAACATTAATTGATTCAGAAAACATTAATTAAAAGTCAATTTAACTGGTAGATTTAATCTCTCAAAGGATATTCTGCTGTTTACAATCACAAAATAATGTGAGACTGATAATGAGGAGGATGAAGTTGATGCTTGACGTGTTATTAAAAGCTTTATTGTCCCCTAGTGGTGATTGTTATTAAAACACCCACATGCCAGTCATTATTTCTTTAAAACCAACATCAATCATTTTGTTTTTATTCCACATGAAAAGAAAAACCTTTTAAAAGGTGATAAAGTTCATTAAAATAACTAATTTAACTGAATATGTGACATGCAGGTAAATAAATGTCACTTTTTCATCCTAAAATTTTTAACAATCATTCTTCAGATTCTGTATTTAATATTTTACACATTTGGAATTGTTTGTGTTTGTTTCAAATGAGAAAGCTGCACTTCTCTTTGGAGAGTTCCTGAAATGAAACACTGAGATTTACAATCAGCATTCGCACAAAGCGCAGAGATAATTCTCCTGAAAACACAAAGCAGCTCATCTACCTTCACAGCTTCCACACAAAACAGTAGATTTCTGAATTATTCAACAGTGGATCACTCCAGAGAACAACAGCCAGGAACCTCTGCACACATCTGTTTACTCAGAGGTTTAGAGTCAAAGTCACCTCATGAGATAAGTTTAAAACTAACAATCAGAGCATGTTAATAATGGTCACTTCTCACAGCTGTTGGAAACTGACTAACACGTTCCAAATCTTTTTCACATTTATCTCAATAGATCCATAAACCTTTCGTGTTATTCCTAATTTCTCAAAATATCAGATTGCTTAATCAACCCAGTTGGACCGTTGCTGCAGGTTTAAAATCTGTTCTGTTGAAATATTTTATTTTAAGCCATCAGGTCCGTATTTATGTCTTTAAAAAACGCATCTCGTCCGACCTCGGGCATCTACAAACTGTATATGTCATAAAATAAATGTGTTTATACTGAGTTCAAAAGTAAAAAAATTCCTTCTGTAATAGTAGTTTTTATGAAAGAAAAGAAACCACCACATCCTTCCAAATGAGCCGCCGAGCTGCACGTGATGGGGCGTTCAAACACACTTAGGAAAACTCAACACTGAACAAATAGACCTTCAGATATTCCCAAAATTGAAGAAATACAAGAGAAACAAAACGAAGATTGACATCAGAACTGGCAACCCAACAGAAACATCAGGGAGGAGAGGGGGTGCGTGCCTGAGAACAGATAGTTTTTTTTGCTACATGAACTGCGGGACTCATACTTGACAACACGGTCTAATTCTTACGTACTGTACCTTTAAAAGACAATTTTAAATATCTTTGAATCCAGATACCCATTAGGGATTTATTTACATAAGTTAAACAATATGCATCTTTAATCATCAGAAAGGTGGTTTTTGATATCGATGTGTTTGTAATGCTGATGTGCCTGCATTTCTCTCATTGTATCATTAAATATACATTTTTATATTTAAAATATGCCTAACATTATATATTTGGATCAAACCAGGGTCATATTAGCTCTGTTAACTATGTTGGACTGTAATATAAAGAAATGTTTATATCTAACATCAGACTTTCTACAAAATATTCTCTCATTCTAGATGATAAGAACCCGTGTCATTTACCGGAGGCTCCGGGTCCCTGTCGAGGTCTGGTCAAGCGATACTTCTTTGACAGCAAGTCTCAGCACTGCAAGCATTTCTTTTACGGCGGCTGCTTTGGCAATGCCAACAATTTCAGGACTTTGGCTGGATGTCAGGCGAAATGTCTGAACTCAGGTAGTTGTGTTTGCATCTTGTTCAAATGATCAAGTTCAACCTAAAAAAACACAAAACAAAAGCAGATAATGAACATGTCTGCTTGAGTTTCCAGTTTCTACCTCATCCTCCTCAGACTAGATAAAAAGATCCTGTTTTTCTTTTCGTAAGAACTTTAAATTGCCAAACTAAATTTGTTACTTTCCCTTCTTACTTCAAGGAATCTGAAAAACACAAGAGATTAAAGTTCCTCCACAACAACTGAAAACACATTTCAGAGGTAGCATCATTAAAACAGTTCAGCCTGAGAAAATTAACTGTGTAATGAATTTTCAGCTGAGCATGAAATCACTTTCCACTTTGATTCAGTGAGTAAATCGTTTCAGCTGACCAGCGCAGACTCATTTATGCTAAACTGAGGCAGAAGGTAGAGGTTTTTTTGTCAGAGAAAATAAGCCACTTAAGCCAGCCTATTGTATTCAGAAAAATCTGTTAACCTTTCTGTTTTTTGATGAAAATCTTTCAGGCCGTCAGTTTTATTTGTATTCAATATACATGCCAGTGGCGGCTGGTGAGATATTTTTTGGGTGGGGCTGCATTAATCCAATTAAATGACTGTCAGTGAAACATTTGTAAAGATGCGTTAATGTCAAACCTTTTTGAATTTCAGTTAACAAAGACTTTATTCAATTGTAAAATTTAAAAAAATAATCACCAGAACAGGTTAATCTAGTCAGCCAAGCAGGCAAATTGTGTGTATTAACATTAAATGTTGTATTTCAAGTAATATTTACTATAATATAAACTTTTTTAAAGAAAAGCTGCAATTTTAACCTGTTTGTGCATCTAGAATTATAGTCATGTTAAAAACGTTTGTAAAAAAATCTAATCATTTGAAAATCCATCGGGTTAAGAGGGTTAATAGTGTTTATGTCAGAGCAGATCAGGTACCTTCCATTCATTACACCACAGTCTGCCAAAGAGCTTCACTGTAGCAAGATGGCTGCCGGTGATGCCGTCTGAAACGCTCTCACGAGGCATCTAGAGATTATATATACATGTCTATGGTCCAACCGATCCCTGATACTTGCAGAGCAACACCCATGAAAATTGGAGAAAATGTTTATCAAGGAGTGATATTTGATTAAATTAGCTTTAGCACTTTGACTTTTAAATGAAAATTGATCCCGATGTTTCTGTTCTGTGTGTTTACGAGCAGTGAGTCCCACCACAGCAGCAGAAAACCACTCAATGTCTGCCAGGAGGGTCAGCTTAATGCAGCCCACTGTCATGATGGGTAAAACTGCATGTTTAATACTAATTTATATGCATTCATCTACCTGTTAATTACTGTCTCTTAAAGAAAAATCCACTCCATTTATTGTAAATCACAAAAAAAATAAGCGCAAAATTAGATTTGAGCTGTTTTAACATCTTGATATACTGATGTGCTTAAAAGCTATTGTTGAAAAAAAATAATACAAATGCATCTCTCTCATGGTGAAAGTCAGAATCACTGAAATAAGATATATTTAGAATTATTTTACTTTTTTAAGGAACAAATTTGCCTTCATTTGCACGTCTCGGCAAATTCTAGTATTTAATTTCAAAGTGCTTTTTGTCTGATTCCTAAATTCATTCATCAACGCATTCCTAAATTCAAAAGGTAATTGACGTGAACATTGTCAGATGTTTTTATACTTATCATGGTCAGAAACATGAGAGAAATGTTATCATGTTTGGGTCAAAGAAGGCAAATTAATTTTGGATTCAGTTAAATTAAAGATTTTGAATGAAAGTAAAAACAACAAAAAAGCAGCAGTTGTTACAGCTGTTGAATTAAAAATACACAAGTCTCATTATAGTAGTTTTAACTGTAAGCAATGCAACACATGCTTTATTTAATTTCCTTGTTTGTTTTTAATTCAAACAAGCTGATTTCAGGTTTAATCCATCACAGTTCTGTTTTTTATATCAATAAATCAATCAATATCAACACTGTGTTAACAAAAACATTAAAAACTCATCCTGAAGAATTTGTTGATCCATTAAAATGTCTTTATTTTTCAGAGGAAGTGTTTGCAGCTGAGCCCATAGTGCAACAAAATGACTCTGATCACACACGAAATGGTAAGAAAAAATACATGATTTGAGTTTTTTAAAGAGAATAAAAACAAATTAAATCTTGTTAATAGTTGAAATAATTTTTTTTGTAAAACTCCACAAATTGATTTGCACTAAATGAACAAAAAAATAAAGTTTCTTGGTTCTGGTGGCAGTTTGGACAAAAACACATACTGTAGCTCACAGCAGAGTTAGAATAAAAAATATTCACTTCTAAAAAAGAATGAAAACTGAAAACATCCTGGAACAGAGTCTAACTGGTGCTTCCTGTGTTATCGCAGAGTAAAATTAAATGTTGAATACATGACGTGTAATTAATTGCTCATCATGTCCTCCAGGCAGCAATGATCTCTTGCTGAATTCTAAATTAAGCTCAGACCTTAAAGTTAGAACATCCAGGCCGTTCATGAGGGCGGTGATGGCTGCTAGAAGTGTTTTAAAAGATTAAATAAATGTCGGGGTGAAGTGATGCATGGATGGTGGAGGGCTCGGAGAATTGCTTTTGTTGTGAAGAGCAGAGGGCTGATCAAAGTCTTGCTCCCATGTCCCATTTGTCACAAAGAGCCACTTATTAATTTTCTTGATATTAGCTGAAAGGGAGCATATATCCCAGCTGTCACGGTCCAAGGCTGTTTTTCTGTAGCAGTAGGGGAGCAGAGGGAGAACCAGGTCCACCTCCTTCAATACAGTAAGAAGCATAACTCAAAAGAATTCAATTTCACTCATGTCAAAAATTATTGAGAGGGAAAGATTCAGAATGAACGAGCCTCGAAACTAAAATATTTTACAATCCAACAGAGGAAAAGTGAAATGTTTAGAAGTTATTTATGTTTTTAAAAATCCACATATTTTACTGAAAAATTAAAAATGGGCATCCATCCGTCCGTCCATCCATCCATCCATCCATCCATCCATCCGTCCATCCGTCCATCCGTCCGTCCGTCCGTCCATCCATCCATCCATCCATCCATCCATCCATCCATCCATCATTAAATTGATGCCAAACACTGACATCTTGTGGCTACTACTACTACTACTACTACTACTGTCATTTAGCAGACGCTTTTATCCAAAGCGACTTACATTGAGAGAACAGCTAAACATTAAACAGCTAAACATTAAACTTCACATATCATCCTCTAATTCGTATTTGTTCATATTTATATAAATTTTAT
The DNA here is from genome assembly GCA_006937955.1 of Pachypanchax playfairii. NCBI lineage: Eukaryota > Metazoa > Chordata > Actinopteri > Cyprinodontiformes > Aplocheilidae > Pachypanchax > Pachypanchax playfairii. Next base: position 9,753,057 of record SSNP01000002.1, on the reverse strand, counting down.
AGTTTTTTATAAGAAAGGTGAACTGGTGTGATAATATTACATCAGTTTCAGGTTCATGGGCAATAAATAAATTATATTTAATAAATAAAGGAGCAGCTTGATCAGTGACCTTCTGACTCTCAGGTCTCCAGATTTTGTTCAGTGGATTTTCCAGCATTACTTAGAACTTCATCAAGCCTGTTGACATCTTTGGAACTGATGCTCCTCCCCCAGCAAACAGAAAATGTCTCCTGTCACTGTAGATGATCAAAGACTTCCATCATGGTACTACACACATCACAGAATCTGAGCTTATTCTGTCTTATAAATGCTGTCTGTGTACTTGCAGTTGTGTGAAATCCCCTTTGTTACCCAAGATGTATGAAGGAAGGAGATCCTTCTCACTCAATGTCGACCACCCAAACTTCTGGAAGTGCGCGTGACTCAAAGTTGTATAGAAATTTGAGTCAGAGAAATGGAGACAGGAAAGTCCCACGTGGTGCTTCTGTGTTACTGAACGCCACATCAAACAGGCTGCTGCCCGGCCGAACATACAGTACGGAGGCTTATCAACCCATGAGACTGTAGATTCACTGACAGCCATCCTGAACAGCCTGTCAATCAAAAAGAAAAGGCTGGTTGGTGTTAAAGCACCAGAAACATAAAAACACAGGGTTCTAATGAAGCTTCCTGCAGCAGATAGATGACAGCATCATCTCCCCTCCACATCGAGGACAAAGCTGCAATTCTGAGAGAAAGTTTGTCATTGTTTAAAATTCCACAAGAGCGAAGCCATGTCACTCTGTGGAAGAATACTGAGAACTCTAGCAAGTGTTTTGCATTCAGAAGACTCTCTTGAGACTTTCATTCACAGTTTGTCACCAACAGTGGCAGCTTAGGGAGAAAAAGTCTCACAGTATCACCGTTTATTTATATTTGTGGTGAACAATCACACAGTCTGCAACATGATGAAGCCACACAGAGACCAAGAGCATTTTAGAAAGGTCAAGGAAAAAGGACTGAAAAAATATAGACTCTGATCAGGCTATAAAACATGAAAACACCTCATACCACTGAGCATCATCAGAGCTCTTATATGAAATGGAAAGATCTATTTTATCATCACAAACCTGTCAAGAAAGAGCAGAAGCTCCAGACTCGTGACCTCAGTAAGGAGGTCGTTCATCAGACAGATAAAGTTACCTGAAGGAACTTTGTTTCATAAGGTTTATATTTACACAAACACGATTTTTTGGAAACGTTTGAAACAGTTTTGGTGTTTGTTCATTAAACCAAAACTTTAGCATGTATTTTTTTTATTTGCCTCTCATTTAAGCAGGTGTGATTGGGATTAGTTTGGATTTTTCTCACTTTGGTAAAACCCCTCCAAACAAATTCAGCAAGCACTTTGATGGATTTGATCAAAACATGTTGATTAAAATACAAAAACCTCCCTGAAGGCTCGAAATGAGAAAACACTAATGTTAAGTAATAATCTGTCCAGGTAATGTAACCACAGGTGAGAGCTTAAACGGCCCTGTGAGGAAACACAGTGTCAAATATCTTGTTCCTGTTCATGTAGGCTGGGTCACACCTGGACAGGTCACCTGTCCATCACACAGCCGCATATAAACAGACGATCCTTCACACATACAGACAATTTAGATTTGCCAGTTAACATACTGTACATGCATGTATTTGGTCTGTGGGATAAAACCCACACATGCACATGGAGAACATGCACACTCCAGGTTTTGAACCCAGAACCTTCTCACTGCAAGGCAACAGTGCTCCCAACTGCACCACCGTGCAGCCACCAAAACAAAAAAACAAACAAACAAAACACATACAATTTGATGAAGATAAAAGCATCCTGCGTGAGAATGAAGCAAAAGGAATACACTCGTGTTGACTGAATGTTTTTGTTTTTTTTCCCCCAGACTTGAGCCCATCTGAGGTTTGCCTCAGTCCGGTGGAAAGGGGAACGTGTCTCGGGTCCGAGAGGAGATATGCTTTCAACCCCGAAACCAAGAGGTGCCGCACTTTTGTCTACAGCGGCTGTGGAGGAAACCAGAACAACTTCCTGTCCCGCAAACACTGCTATCACACGTGCATTAGAAACAGGAAGGGTACGTTTCACTCAGATAATCACAAAGTGATAAATACAAGAATATAAGAAAAGATTTGAGTCTGGTTCTGTTGCAGGTCACTTCAAGAAGATGATCCGAATAAGGAAGAAAAACATGGACAACCTTGTGAACCGCTCGGTCTGAACTGATCCTGCTGTGCAAACGCTTGTATTATATTGTGTTTGTATGATATTTGCAGCTTTATCTTGTTTTTAGTTTACTGTAAGTCAGACACTCTTTTTATTCCATATTATACATGTCAGTAATCACATTGGACAGGAAGTGATTACATGCTGAGTTCATGTTACCCAGGTGAGACGAATATTAGATCATGTCATGTTCACTTCAAGAAAGGTCAAAATATTTGATTCCAAATCTGTAGGAAACATTATATATAGGGTTTAACTAGTGAATCACCTGTTCTAATTGTTTATTATAGTCACACCTGGTATGTCATGAATGTTCTTAGAATCATTTAACCACTTCACTACCGTAAATTCTGCCACATTTACTAAAGGTTTAAATACTTTCAATAAAAGTTTTACCTTCATGGGAGGAAACATCCAACATGCATGTTCTGAATCATTATCTGAGAAAAAATGTGTAAAAGGATAATTTTGTACATTTTTCTGGTACGGAGCATTTGTTAGAAAAAAATCTAATTCTTTATTCTAATTTTTATGTGACAATAAACATGTTTATATGTTTGCGAGGAGATTTAAATGAATATTTCTGCTTCATATTTACTGTTTTTTATATGAGCTGATGTTTTGTTTGCTGATTTTTTGGTACAGCTCTGCAGCTGATCATCACTATGAGCAACATCAGATGATTAAGTTGTAATTATTCCATTTATATTTCAGTAAAAATGACAAAATCTGATGTTTTCAGGATCTTGGGAGAATTTAAGACTGATCAGTGGTGTTGGAACACTGTAAACATGTGTGGAAAACAGACACAAGGGGGCGGTGTTGCATAAAGGACAAATGTTTCTGTATTTTATTACCATTCTCTTCAAGGACTGAAGTGTAAGAATGTCAAATAATACATTTTAAGTAAATCCTACTTTTACTTCTAGTTTTTTGTTTAATTTCTCATCAGAGATGTTGTGTAACTGGTGTGAATGGTTACAGGAACTTCTGTCTGATAATTCGAGATATTGTGAATAATCTGTATCTTTGTGCTATAAAGAATAGAAAGATAATTTTACATGAGTCTGAGTGAAAGAGAAGCTGATAAATCTTTAAACTTTAACTTGGGAATTGACTTTTTGAACTGGCAAACAAAATACTTTAAATAAAGTTGAGATGAGTTGAGATTTAATGACTCTTTGTGTTGCAAAAGAAGATTATTTGTTGCTCCAAACCCACAGAGAGATTAGAGTGTTTTCACACCCTGCAGTTTTGAAAAAAACACAAAACAAATCACTAAAGTGTCGTTGGATTTGGAATGAAACATAGAGTTTAAATCAGAGTTTTGAGAGGAAAAACTAAGTGCCAGTTTTCCCTATGATGTCGTACAAATAAGGCACAGAAACATGGGAAACATTTTCAGATAGATTGATCTATAAATCAATAAATCAATAGTTTTGTCGTATAAAAATGACAAAGAAAAAGCCACTTATGAATCATCCACATGAACCAAATTCAAAGTGTCACGGAGCCTCTTTTATAATCCTCATGGCATTAATATTTACATGAAAAATAACATTGAAAAATAAAGATATAAAGTAAAAACTACATAAAAACATAGAAGAAATCAGAGATCAGTCTCTTTTAGATTTAGGATTTCAGTTTGGGAGAATTTTCATGTTGATGTTCTCACATATTAACTCCAGAACTGATGAAAAGTTGCATTTTTCACATGTTAAACTTTTCTGACTGATTTACATATAATTGATTAAAACACGCCCCTTGCATGCACAAACAAACATCTGTGGAAAATGTAATATTTCTGTATCAAAACCTCTTAAAGTTATATGTAATAACTTTATGATCATGATTAACAGCAACAAATGTATTTGGACTGTTTGATGTTGTCTTTTTCTTGTCTCTATGTTGTCTTCACATCTCTTACAGGAGACGCTGCAGAAAGATGAAGATTCAGTCACGGTTCAAGACTTTTTAAAAAATGACTTGTCTGAGTCTGTATCCCTGTTTGTCTGTCAGTAAACAGGGAGAGAGAGAGATGGATGATGGTGCCTGACACCAGTTTAAACATTTATTTTACTCTTCAGTCTTTTTATACAGTTACATCAAAACGTGTTGAGGTGATGTAGACATTTGAATTTAGGGCAGCTGTCAAAATGTTCTAGTTTCACTGTTGCTCTTAACAGCCAGGGAATATTTCTTTTTATCTTCTGTTTTAGACACTGTTTTTTTTATGTCAAATAGATTTTCAGCTGCAAGAACTAAAACTCACAGCTCACTAATAATAAATAGTAAACTGAAGAACATGTTTTGTTCCTCGAGACCTTCAGAAAGACAACAAACATTTAGTCTTTTAAGCAATAAAATCTAAGGATTTACAAAATCAGTTTGCTTTTTTTGGTGCATTAGAAACATGAAGGAGTAAAAACAGAAAAACCCACCCCCATGAAAACCCTCTCCACTCCAACAAACTGTGGTGAACCAAAAGGAAACAGATTTATTCCTGAATAAACTGCAGTTTTATTACATAAACGCGTCCACAGGTCTGTGTGCTGAGTGTGGGAGTAGTGCGCTGTGTGAAAGTAGCCACACTTCCAGCTCCTCAGCTGTGAGCTGTGATGTAACAGGAAGTAGTGGGTTGGTTTCCAGCGTCAGTCTGACAGCCGCTTCAGCTGCGCTCATTGCGCGCCGGAGATCCGCTCTGATCGCTTTCCTGCACTGGAGCTGGAGCTGGAGCTGGATCCGAAGCCCCAGAAGACACCTTGGAGACTTCCAGGAGGGATACAGCTGTTTAAACCTCTGCGCTGCTGCAGCTGGATTCTTCTCTCTGGTAGGACGCGCTGTAAACGTGTGCGTCTTGTGTGCGATGCGCTGCGTTATTTCCATGTTTTCTTGGGGATCCGCAGCAGGATCATTTCAAACATGCATCTGTCTGAGCTGGGTCTGCAGGGGGTTCAGAACCGGGGGTGCACGTTAGCAGAATACTGCTGATCTGGTCTGGATCCGTTCCTGACTGGACTCCAGCGCATGACAGGCTCCGGCTGAGCTGCATTGTGTTTGGAGTGTGACTGAAGAATTGAAACAAACAGTTGTTTCTGTTGGGTTCGGGCAGAACTGTGCCACCCAAAGCGAGGTGATTTGTATGATGGTCTTTAAAAGACTCCTTGTGCGGTTTTAGTGGGTCTTCTAGGAGCTGTAGATTTCTGTGGATTGTTGAAGACTGACCCACAGAAGCTTCATCGTAGACCGTCAAATTTCCCTCTGAAGGTTTAAATCTCGCAGGAGTGATTTATCTGACATTTTATTCATTCTATAGCTTTGAAAATGGCCCAATCGAACATCCTTGAAATGCTGCTGACTCAGCCGTGGTTACCTGATCGCTCCCGAACGAACCGAGCCTGCATCCAGTCCACAGATCCACAAACCGCTTGACTCGGAAGGCTTAACCCAGACTGATTAAACCGGTGAGCAGTGATGCGTTCAGCGCTCCCCTTCCTGCCATCATGCTCACTGGTTGCTAAATCTTCTGCATGGTGGTTACATAAGCAGCAGATTTGGACATGTTGGAAGTTTTTGGGGCTGGACGGGAGAAATAAAAGGGATGATGATGATGGTGATGATGATTATGTGTAGGAGGTGGATCTGATGACGATTGTTACCTTTTGTGCTCAGAAAAGATGTACTGGAGACAAAATGAGGGAAGTACCATCAGAGAAAACTCCCAGTTTGAAAGCGACTGATTTTTCAGGGCAGGAGTGAAGAAGCGTGTCATCACTTCTGCACCTTCATCATCATCATCATCATCGTGGCTTCTACAGATCACAAATTGAATTATCTCAGGTGATGGATATCAAACAGTGTTACATTTTCCTTTAATTCCATAAGTACTTCTCTAATTTAAATAAGTTAAATAAAAAACAAAACAAATAATTGTCTTTCAAAACAAGTCAAGTCTCATTAAAATCTAACCTGCACTTCTTTTGTCCTGAAAATTGAAAATTAATTATAAAATTTGAAACCTGTATAAAAACAAGTTTTTTATTGTTGTTTTTTTTTTTAAATATGGGCCAAAATAAATTGTTCATCCTGCTTTAGTCTGTTTCAAATTATCAGTTTAACCTTCATTACTATCTCAGTTGCTTTCCTCAACCATTCGGTCAGTTTAAATAGAACAAACAGGCTCTTGTTTGGTATCTTTGTGCGCACCACACTGAACATGGACCAGATAGAGAAGATTTTAGATCTCCATGTTAAAAGACTACAAGACCGCCTTCAAGCATTTTTATTTGGGGTTGGTCATAACATCCTAGTAGATCTCCTGAGATCTTATTGCACATATAATCTTGAAGATGTGGCTCCAACATCAGTTTTCCATACAAGATGATCTTTGTTTGACATGAAAGGCAGCAGAGGATATAAAAACCAGAGTGAAGGTGATTAATCTGCACTATGTTGGTTTTGTTTTGGCCTCTCTGGATGACCCGGGCATTCACTCAACACACAGCAGAATTATTCACCACATTCAACCCTCAAACTACGTTGAACGTTTACTGCCCGCGTCAAGACACAAGTTTTGGCATCACTGCTCCTGAAGCTTTAGTAATCTTCACTGCGTGATTGAGCTTCTAAAGCGGTGGATTTTAGGATGATTCACCAGTGAAATCCCTTTCAAACTGGAGCTGATGAAGCGCCGAAGCTCTGCAGATAAACAGTAAAAAGATAGTGAATCCATCCGGCGCCACCCAGTAAGCAGCCGTGTAAGAAAAATGATCATTCTTAGAAACCTGAACTCTTCATAAATCATCAGGACGTTTATCGATTTCTTTTGTTTTAATCCTCCTTTTACTCTCACACGACATCGAAAGTTGGAAGTTTTCCTTTCTGTCGGCTCACCTGACTGTAAAATATCATATTACAAAACATAATGCACATATGTTTCTTCCTCTGGGGTTCTGGATTCAGTTTCAGGCATGTGAAACCTTTTGAGGTAATTTTCCACTCATACATTATGAAGGATAATTCCCCCCCACTCAGTTTAATTTTAGCTGTTGAATTGTTGCTGTAGTGGGCTGATGACGTCAGCGTTGCCTCTGTAGTGATTTTTACTTCGAGCTGAAGTACTCTGTGAAGGATGGAGTACTGAGAAGAGACTGGACAGGTGTTTTAAATGCTGTTGGAGCAGAACAAACTGTCCGTGGCACACGCTTCCTTATTTATTGTTAGCGTTAGAAGATGCAGCCCGGGAAGCTCCGCATGTCTGTTTGTGCACCACAAAGGTGGACTTGTGGAAAAGCACAGTTGCTGCAAATGAAATAAAACAAGCTGAATCTTTGTTTTTTCTCTGTTCTGTAAAACTAACGAACTGCATCCTATTCTGGGGGAATTTGATGGAAAAATTAGTTATTTTTTAGTAGAAACTGCTGAAATGTCTTTGAATTGTTCTTCTGCTGTGAGCTAATGTCTGCAGCAGAAGTTGGATCTCTAATTAGCTGATTTACTCTACTGTGAAAATATGAGTAATGTTGACATGAATCTCTGGCGGCTCCAAGCAACGCTGTAAACTTATTCATTTTACTGCAGTTAATTGGTTTTTATGTTAGTGGAAATTTTAAATTTATTTGTTCCTCTAAGAAACGCAGATGATTTTGGGGTTTCTTGTTTTGCAGGTTGCAGTTTTCTTGTTTTGTATTGGTTTTTTTGCCCCTTTTATGGGGGAATATTTAATAATTAACAAAATAAAATACACTTCTAATTGATCCTGGAATAAGATTCCATCAGCCAGCATTGGTTTGCAGGATAAATACGTCTAGGACATTAAACAACTCAACAATTTATCTGAACTTGTTCTACCAATAAAACACTGGCTGACTTTGACTCTTGAGTTTCTGTCTTATATTAGAGTTACTTGCATTTTTTTGTTTTGTTATTGCAAACTCTGCAAATGATGCTGGAGAGTTGCTGCTGCGAAATTTACTGCAATGTTGCTAAAACAAATTATGCAATGAACTGCAGTGAGAAGTCTGTCTTTGGAAAGTCAAACCAAGTCAGATGAATGTGGAATATGACACGTAAAACTAAAAAAAAAAAAAAAAAATGTGAAAACATGTTAAAAGTGTTTTGCATATGGGAAACAGGGTTTTGGCAGATCATCATTTTCAAGGGGCCACATTTGTTATACTTGTGAAAACGCTCATGATTTTTTTTATTTTACTAACTTGACATTAAAGAAACTCTTCAGATTTAATTAGTTTAAATTCAGCCAGAACTCGTCTTCACCCTGAAACTAAGTCCCTGATCTTATTATTACGCAGTATCTACAGACATACTTGCTGCTTTCAGAAGTGAGATGAGTGAAATATTTGTTAGTGGACTGAAAGAAAATGAATGAATCAATTTATTACCAACGTGATCTGGTTTTAGTTGCAGATCTGATGGTTTTGGACTCTCGGTTTTATAAAATAAACTATGAGGAACTCTGAATTTTTTATGGGCAAATTTGAAAATATTTAACCAGAAATTGTAACGTATTATTAGATGTAACTAAGAGATTTAAAGACAACACAGATAATTGTTGATGTGCAAGATTTTTCAAAATAAAAGCATTGTTAAAGCTATTTTTTTTATAGCAATCCAGCTTAGGCATGTAATGCTTTTATCCTTTGCATGTACATGAAGGAGATACTGCCTCCTCTCTGCATTTTACCTCTGACTCGGTTCATTGGTTTATATTTATCTTTTCATAACGCTAAACCTGGACTTTACACAAGACATCACCAGAAACTAGTAAAAAGTGTTTTTGTTGTCTAAAATATGTAAATAATACTTCAGTGGCATCTACATGATTTTCATGTTCAGTTTTGGGTTTGTTGTGTCTCATATGAGGATGTTAAGAATCTGTCATTATTCTGGGTTTCAAATGTTTCCACATTCAGTTTAGAAACAGCTGGATAAATAAACTCGATCACTGGGGATAAAATGTACAGATGCAGCATATAGAATCATTTACACATTCCCAAAGAAAATCAGAGAAAGTATGTAAACAGCCGCAGCAGGAATCATCCTGAAACTCCCCCTCAGACTGTTTGTTGTTTTAGTGATTGCTAATCAGTGCATTAGGATACAGTAATGAAAGCATGCGGAAAAGTAGCAGCATGGTGGGATTCAGAAATATCACAGAAATAAAGGTTAAGCTCCTGCACAAAGATTTCAGTCTCTAAAATAGAAAAATAGCTGGTGTTTCTCACTAGAGTGAATTAATGCTCTAAGTGGAGCTATAAGCTCATAATCAGCTGGCTAATCGGAGTCAAACACGGCTAATAGTTCTATAGCAACATCAAAACATTTACACCAAGGAGAATCATGCAGGTGCAGTGCATGATGGGGCTTGTTTTATTTTTAACTTGTGTATTTTTATCTCACTATTTGTACTATTTTTTCCTTTGCGTAGACTAGAGGCCCTTGAATAGGATCATCTTTCTGTGGGAAGAACTCAGACCCTCATATAAACCAATAACAGCCTCAGTCGTCCATTTTTGGTACATTTTTGTCAACAAATTGAAATAAAGGTTGTACAATATTAATGAATTTAAAACAAGAAGACAGACTTGCTGCCAGAGTGTGATTACTGTAAAGTTGGTGCTGTTAGATTATGAAACAATAGCAGAACTTCTGCACATTCTGTATATGTCTTTCCACCAACCTCATCACACACACTAAGTTTCCTGTTTGCTATAAAAAGGCCACATGGTCTGCATCGCCTATGAGCACTGGATGAAGATTGTGAGTGACATACAAATGCTTTCAATATTCATGCTACCTCAGGATTCTTGGCTTCATCTTTGTCCTGTGAGCATCCAGCCTTAAAGGCTTAAGGGACAACAGTGAGTGATGGTGGAGCATCAGTGCTTTTTTGCAGCAGCACAATCTCCTTGTTTTTCCATTAATGCCATGTGCATTAGTATCAGAATGCAAGTCTTTTTCTCTTCTCTGAACCACGTTGTAAACAGATCCATGTGCTTGCCCTGAGGATGCTGGCATGCTGACGAGGGTGTGAATGTGATGACATGAATACTTTGGTATCCTGCTCATTGTCTTCTCTAAAACCACAAAGACAAACCCTCCCTCTTGTTGTGTACAAAGTCTGTGAATTTGTGTCAGGGAAACCGGAACAGCTTTTATCTCAGAATCACAAACATCTTCATGGACAAATTATTTTATCTTTACATTTCTATGGGATTGAACAACCTTTGACTACATTTCTTTCCCAGACATCTGTTGATGTTTTTAGCACTCGGTGGTCTGCTCTCATGTCCTCGACTTGGTGACATCCTCAAACGGAATTTTTTTACTCTAATTTAGATGTTTTTTCACGTGGGAAAGGTCTAAAATCACAGTTGCTGCTACTTTGGGAAACATTTGACCTGTCAATGACCCTGCAAGCTCTACGTCTCTTACAGACTTGATAATATGGGAATTTCCATTAAACCAGAGCATATTTATCCTCTTAATCATCAGTGTTATAGGGATGGCAGCGCAGAACAACAGGAAGACACTCAGACTGGAGATTCCTTTTAGGTAAAAGACATGGTGCATGTAGGAGGTTCTATAACTTTAGATTTTGAGTGTATGAAGCAGCAGGAGGGAGAATATTTTCACATTCAGCATTATTTTGGAGCCCAAAAGGCCTCTGGATGAAATGCGATAGACCTGCAGAAAGTTTTGACTCATATTCAATTGTTTGGCTTTATTTCAATGTTTTTCACAAGTATTTTTAAAATTCAACAAATAAAACCATCAGAGATTCTGGATAAAACATTAATAAATATTGTTCTTTCAGGAAAAGATCAATTCAGTTCTGTTCAGTTTGTTTTATTTACTTTGGACGAGTTGTTTCTGTGGATCACCTTGATATTACATTTGTCATTAATTGATAATTTTGTGCAATTCATAACAAAAAGTCATCTCAGCACACGACACACAGTCAGTACAATCCAAAATGATCCATTTGAATTACAGCATAAAATAGCAGTTTGCTTAAAGTTTCATGTCAAACAAAACCATCATCATTTTAACACACACCTGGAATTTGCTCATTGAAATTTTTTGAAAATCTGAAGAGGTTAAGTGGGAAATTTGTCAAGCAATTCTTATTAAAAACCAAATGCTTCACAGTAAAGAAACTTTCATCATTTTAACCATTTAACTTGCTGCTTCTCCTGTACGATCCATCTTTAAACAGAAAACACAAATTACCCAAAATCTTAGAATAAATTTCCTGGTTTGATTTTTAAAGACTTCTGACAGACTTGAGCAAACATTTCAAAGTGACAGCACAATCTATCAAGTATTTATTTTTGCTTTCCCACCAGACCAGCCTTCATTCATCATTCAGGAAGCAGCATCTTTTCTGAGTGTCTGTGGCTGTTTGTGAAACCAGATTATTTAGGATTTGCACCAGCTCTCTCTTTTCTCTGCTGCTAGAAAATCAAAGCAGATTGTGTTCTGCAAGATTGCCATGCACGTTCTTTTAAATGTGCTATTTTTCTTGAACAATATTTTTTGTTCAGTGCATAACAGAACATGAAACAACTACCAGCATTGATCGTAGCAGAGCTGATTAAAACCCAGGAGTTCACAAGTTGAACGTTTGACCTTCTGCATCTAGACACTTCATCAGTTCTAATAGCCGCCCCCCCGTCTCTACTTAAGGAAACATCCTGCTATAGAAGAGACAGTAATGAAGTTCTAATCCAGTTTAATGAACATCCGAATGCCATTGGGTGGAACTCATTGTAAAGTGGAACGTGGGGCGCCAAACATCCTGCGATCGTAGAAGGATGTTTACAGGCAGCACGACATCTCTGCAGGGACGGTGAGAGTTGATAAGAACCGGCAGGTGAGAGAACAGCAGACAGTGTGGTTAGGCTCTCTTTCCAGTTTGCTTAACGCAGATGTAACAGATGATTTCTTGTGTGAAGTTTACATGACTAACCACCTGGGTGAAACTCTCCCAGGCTCTACAGATAACGGTGAGCCTCCCACTGTTTGCTCGGCTCTGCTGGATTTCAAACACGTAAAGTGCTTCTTGTGCGTCTGTGGCGGTCGCTCTCTTAACTCTGAGCTGCAATTAACAAACTAAAAAAAAAAAACTATCTAATGTAGAGAGAATGATTTTAGTTTGAATCATTTTTTTAGGAACTTTTATAAATGAACTGTTCATGTTTATCCTGATGTTTCTCTTAAACGTCACAGCTGCAGGTTTTCACACCAAAAACAGGATTATTGTTTCTCAGATTAATAAATATTGATAACGGCAATAATGTTTTAGCCCGTGTGTGTTTATTAAATTATATTGTTTGCCAAATATCTAATGAATTTGAATAAACACTTCATCTACAACTGATTCTCTTTTGGAATAAAGATGGCTGCCACAACTAAAGTCTCTAACTCAGTCAGTTTTACTGATAATGAGCTAAAGTCTGATGAGCTGGTCGCTGTGAGACATCTACACATATACCAAGTGCTACACAGATTGAACTGGACAGATTTTAACTCTATAAAATCACACATGCAGTCTGTGTTCTACACGAGGACTTCTCATCTTTCAGGAACCTTTTGAATGTTCACTCTCACCCAGATGGTTGAAGTGCACACAATCAAAGTTATGCTGAGCTGATTTCTCCATCTGTGTTTAGACAAATGCTTTATTTTACAGTGAAAAACAAAACATTCTTTTATATCCTGTTTTTACTTCCTTCCAAACCATCTGAATGATCCGTCTCATACAAACAGAGATTTCACAGCCGGCTCTGGCTCGCTTGGTGTTCTGCAACATTAAGATTGTAAGATCAACCTTCTAAGAATTTATTTATAAAATAATCCCATTCGGATTTGGTGGTGACAAAATAAAGTTGGTGCCATTATGTTTTATTTTCTGCATTTCCGCATTATTTTCAAGATTTACACACAAATTCATCGTTTTTCAACGTGATCTTGGTTCAGCACGCTTGCATTAAAGGGAACACGTGCTTTGCATTCCTATAAGGAAATGCTAAATTCAGAACTTTGATTCATGACTGTATTTATAGGACATTGTCCTTGAATAATCTATTCATGACCCATGTTAGTGGATCTGCTTTAGGGTCTGTGGCTGCAGTAGGAAACTAGTTTAATGTGTATAACATATATTTGTCTTAAAGCAGTACTTAGGAGCTTTCAGTTTAGGTTTATTTTGGCAGCGCCACTGGACAAAAGCGGTATTATTTTACGTGAACGAAGCCTGCATTTCCCATGAGCACCAGCGCGTAGCGTCGTAAAATCCAGATACCCCGTCCGCCAGCAGTTGGATTGAACTACATTACATTTCGGTTTCCAGTGGCTGAGTGAATGAACTGTCAACCTGGTGGCCAGTTATTACTTCCATGCAAATTTCCGAAAGCTGGCATTAGCATTTTGATTTGAGAATAGAAAGATACTTACTAGTCCAGCAGGAACAGAGCCACGGCAGCATCAGTCGGAAATCCCTCCTCGACTTTGAGCTCACGCCAGCGAGTGAAAGCCTGGCCTATGTTGATTCTTGACTGTCCTTTTATCCGATTACTCTCCCTTTTTCTTTTTTTTGTCTCCTCAGACAAAACTTTTCGTTTTTTCGGGGCTTCTGCCGTGTTAGCTGCAGTTGCGCGTAACAGGTCGCATCGAGTTCCGTGTTTATGACGAATGGGGAAAGGGGAAGTGACGTATGCCGAAAAGCAGCCTATCCATTCGTAGTTTTTTGTGTGGCAGGGTTCCCACCATCCTCCTCAAAGTTGTTTAGTGCCAGTGAAAGCGATACAGACCCCCTCAAGCCATGACAGAGGTGTCATTCAACTTGTTGTAAGTCGCCATATAATCACAGAAGTTATGAAACTATTTCATGAAGGTTGAAAAGTTACTTAGTGTTGGTTTAACAAAGTTTAGAATATAAAAGAAAAAAACCCTCATAAAAAAAACACTATATAATAATATCAAATCTGAAACAAAAAATAAGCAAAAAGACATTTTAAATTTGTTTTATATCAAGGTTCTAAATAAAACTGTCTTTGTTGCCTATTTTGTGTCAGTAAATAAAAAGATACATCCTCTGTATTAACGTAAGACAAACCAACATTTCCAAGAAACAGCTGGGGAACTTGGCCGGGTCGAGCGCTGTGCTTGTGTGTGTGAACATTTCTGTGTATTTGCATTCATGCGTGACTGAAGTTGTATGAACTGCAGTATTTGCACCATTTTGTAAGATTGCAGTCATGCACAGATTGTTTTGAATCAATAACTCAGCTACAAAGAACATGTTAGTAGTGTCAGAGTTTTTGCTTCTGGAACAGGTCACATCAGGTGTGTGGTGAGTTTAACTGGACTGTGATTGTTGTATTTATCTCTTCTTCTTTGTGGTTTCTTTCTTTTTTATTAGAGCTGCTGACGACACTCAGAGTTATTTGTGTTTCATTTAATTTCAGTTACTGAAAGTCAATATCATTTGTGTTGAGAGACACACTGATTAATCTGCAGCTCTTTTTATTGGTCTGAATAATTTACAGATACACTTTATATTAGCCCATTCATATTCTGATCAGTAAAAATCCTCTTTTGTAAGAAAAATAATTATCACATGGGTAACAGAGACGTATCAGCTTTCATCGATGTGATTAAGATGTGCGTGCTTAGACTCCTGATGTCACTTCTCTTCCTGGTTATCTGTTGCAGTGTTGTTGTTGTTTCAAATTTAATCATATTTTGGCACAAAAATGATCTATAGTTGTATTTATTTTATCAAAATGTTATTTACCGTCAAACTGAGATAAAAATGAATCCTTCATGTCATTGAAAGTTCAGGTTTCTGGCTCTTCCATCTTGTTAGCAGCTCGTTCACATTTCATACTAAAACCACTTCTGCTGCAAGAACATTGTGCTTCATATCAGATATACTGCTAACAACCTGCCCCTCGTTACACCAGATGTCAGTGAAAAAGTCTCCACTAACATTGAAAAATAATGGAAAAAGGAAAAAAGAATAAAAGAGACAGAGTTTCTGCAGCTACCTGAGTAAACATGTTAGCACTCAATATTTTGTAAAGCAAATTTCTTCTTCCTGAGGGACGTATTTCTGTTTAAATCCCGGCTCATCTGTGATGCAGCAGCTTTGAAATCCCAGCGGCCTCCGGCTAACCAACACTCTGCAGCTCTCACTTTAAATGTGAAAGGTGTAAACAGACTCGCTGTTCATTGTTCCTGTAGCATTTCATGCTGCGTGATTGTCTGAGTGTAAAACACACATCAGCAGCCAGAATATGAGCATCTGTGAATTCATTCAGTGTTTTTGGACTTTTTTCCACCTTTTGGTGTTTTTAATCTCTAAACCAATTAAAGACTGATGCTGATCTTGTATGTAAAACACAAAGTTATCAGTGTTTTCACACCTTTTATTTCTTTATTCAATTGATTTGATTGCAACTTCCTTTCATAATGAGCTTATTTTTGCTGTCTACAGTGGTCTGTTTACTTTTTAATATTTCAGCAGATATAAGAAGTATGAAGTGGCCTCATGAGGGCGTTTTTCACTGGTTTGTCCTCTTGTTTCAGATTTGAAGCTGGTGAAACATTAACTGGATCCAACATGGCTGACAGGAAGTTAGGCTGCTTTGGATGGAGCCTGACGTTGACACTTTTGTGCAATTTAACAGCGGTAAGAACATTTAAATATAAGTAGAGATTAAACTTGTTTGCATGCTTTGGATGTTCTCTATTTTTTGTCCAACAACTGAATAACCCATTCGTTAACGGTGCTCTCAGTCAACCAGGTCATACTGCTAGTAGGTTAAAAGAAGCAACTGAAGAGAAGCTTCATCAGTTCTAAATTAAGTTTCTCCTCCACTAAACACCCCGAGGAGGAAGAAGAACGTTGTGATCTGCAAACCAGAACCTTAAAAAGGCAAATCTGCATTTTATAACTGATGAAACTTATCAAAATGAGAAGCATAACATGTCACAGTAATTACTTTTATAAAACACCCACCATTCGTCAACATTTCAAGACAGATGACTGTCACAGCTAATCAAATTTAGCAAACACAAAATGTGCTATTTTCAGTAAGTTTTACAGATAAAAACTGTTGCATAACATCGTGCATAACTTTGCCTTCAAGATTTCACCAAAATGGCTAAAACATAATCATTTCTCAATATAAGGTTTAAAACTTTGGCATAAAAGCTGACAGATGATGTGTTCCTTCAAGTAACGCTGCGCCTCTCTAAATGCATCACAAATGAGTTGGTACAAAGCCAAAAAATGAGTTTGGTCCCTGCATATGTGTCATGATCATGATCTCAAGGAGGATTCTTATCAATTTTCATTTATTAACCCACTTTAAAAATTAAAAAAAAAAAGAATTTCACGGTTATTACGTGAAAAAGTTTAACATTTTTGCATGTTTCCATATAAATTTTGTGCTGGGACTCCGTCTTCCTCCCACAGTTTAAACAGATACATGAGCCTAATTGGCAACCCTAAATTAGCTGATGTACTTGTGACCTGTCCAGGTGTAACCCCGCCTCTGGCTACAGCCACCAGTTCTTGGTTTAAAATGAATCACCAACACATTTTGAGTCTGATGCAGCTGCAGACTTAATTTTTTTTTTTATTTGCAAAGTATTCTTTTTTTTCTTTTGTCCGTATTTGCAGGATATTTGTCTGCATTTTGTTCTTTATTCTCAGTCATGTTTTTGTTTACCACGTCTTAAGATTTTTCTTCTTTTCTCTCTTTAACCTTTTTACTTGATCTGCCACTCGATGTTCTTGCAGTTTCTGGTGAAGGCGAGTATGGAAGTAAATGAAAGCCAGCAGCAGCATCCGACTAACGTCTACCATGATCTGGGCATCACCAGGAACAAGATTGTTACCGCACAGTTTGAATGCTATCAAAAGATCATGGAAGACAACTCACACAGCAGACCAGGTCGCTGCAATGTTTTATTTCTCTGATGTTAAAAGCTTTATTTGTGTTGAGGCACATATATGTTTAAAGAGTTACTAAGTATTTAATCAAAACTTGATCACGTTTAGATAATCCTGCTAGCAGGAGGTAATCTGACTGAAGCTGAAGGGGGAGGATGATGTTTTTGGCTAACTGAAGTTTTATCTCCTTTTAGAGCCCATGTGTAATCGGACTTGGGATGGCTGGTTGTGTTGGGATGACACTAAAGCAGGAGTCATATCTGAGCAGCACTGTCCAGACTACTTCCAGGATTTTGATCCTTCAGGTGAGATCTGAAACTCCTGATGTTCTGATTTTAAACTGCAAATAGGAATTAAATTCTCCTCCATATTGCAAGCTGCCGAGCTGGTAGTTAAAACCCTACAGAACAGCTGTAAGATGTTAAATGTTCAGGACATTAAATGATCTGAGGAACATTTTAAAGCCACTATGTCTCTGGGCTGCAACTGTTGGCACCAGATTATCAACACTAAATTTTCTACAGGTGTGTGGGTGTGGCCCTGTGATGGACCAGCTACCTGTCCAGTGTGTAACCCCAGAACTCACAATGTGTAGTTATTGTGAGAAACTTGTGAAATGTCAGTGAACACATTATGTGAACAAATTCTAACAAAAAAGTTCTACAGTTGCATATATTTTGAACCCATGTGCAGATCCATCACTTGCCCCATGTGACTAGCCACATACTGACCTGGTTGTTAAAGTATCATACAACCAAACTGAGTGTGTTACAAATTAAAATACACATGAATTCCTCATATGTTTGTGTTGCTAACAGTTGCAGCTCAGTGAGAGACTGGCTTTGATTTGTTTTGTTCAGCTCTGTGAGAACATCTAATGAACCAGTTGCATAAATAATCTATGAAAGTTTTCATACTTGTTTGTATAAAGGATTGATTTTGTTTTTCAACTTGTAGCATAAAACCTGCAGCAGGAAAACTCCAAACTGACCAACCAGGCAGGGTGTTTAGTTTTACATATATTTGTTTCTCCTTCAGAAATGGTGACAAAGATCTGCACTGCTACCGGTCAGTGGTTTCTGCATCCTGAGAGCAACCGGACGTGGTCCAACTACACACGCTGCAATGCACACACCAATGAAGGCAGAGTGGTGGGTCATTTTATGAAACAACCGTTAATCCTGACAGTGTGTTAAAAGCAAACTCCTGATTGTTGCTGACCTTTAATTAAGTGTCTCACAAATTACAGCTGCAGAGACAATAAAAAGGTCAGAAATGTGTTTTAAAATGTGTCATTCTCAGCTAAACATTCAATCTAAATAAATCTGATAATTACTAATATCAGGCTCCAATAGTTTCAGCATTAAAATGATGTAATGCTGCAGAAATCTATTACTCCTCTTGATAACATGAAGATTCACCAGCATTTAAATAATCAGATTTAATCTGATGAACTAATTTGTTTCATATTTCCTTCCAGACTGCGATGAATCTTTTCTACTTGGCTCTTATAGGACATGGACTGTCCCTCATCTCCCTGTTTGTCTCCCTCGCTATATTCTTCCATTTCAAGTGAGTCCCAGTCTTTAGAACTTTTTTTAAATGTAGTATCAGAAAAGTGAACAAAAACATATTTTGTTTTTTTGTTGCAGAAGTTTGAGTTGCCAAAGGATTACCCTCCACAAAAACCTCTTCTTCTCTTTTGTCCTGAACTCTGTGATCACCATCATTTGGCTGACAGCAGTGGCAAACAACCAGGAGCTGGTGCAGAGGAATCCAGTTAGTTGGTTTCATTTGTTCCTTATTATTCTGTTTGTTTATGTGGTATTTGTTTATCCTCATGCTGTAAAGCTAGAATCTCAGTAGGTCGGCAGGGACTGTTGGACACTTTAGAGACACAAAATTGTGGGAAAATAAGTAAATTTCAATTGGAATCTCATTGAATCTGCATTTCAGATATCAGTTTTTCACATGTTGAAACTTCACATGAATTGAACAATTCATGTTACATCTGTGTAAATGTAATGGAAATTTTCTTGCCGAAAAAAAAAAAAAAAAAATTAAATGTAATATTCTAGAAAATAATTTCTTAAATTATTTACTGCTTACGACAAACAAAAAAACATAAAGGTGCACAGAGAATAAAGCAAAACAAGTGTAAGGATGCAGGAATATTTACGTAACCAAACCACTCTGTGTTTCCCAAAAACTGTAAGATGTAAATCAGTCAGTGCAATCTGTGCATTGATAATTATTAATTAGTAATTAATAAAATATGCAAATTAGACCCATATTTAAATATTGTTCCACAAATTAAACCCAAAATACAAAATAAGTTAGAAATAATTTCATCAACATGTTCAAAAACTCATAATTTCTTTAGTTTTTTTTAATTGAATAATTTGGGAGCTTTTAATTTTATTGTTGTTTTTCCAAATAAACTTATAAAATCAAACTTTCTTCTTTTATTCATCTTTAAAATTAAAAGAAATCAATGTAAATTTTTGGGCAATAATTTATTTCTAGCTTTTTATGAATAGACACTCATTACATTTCAATATACAGTAAATGTGTATAGAACATGTGTCTGTTTTGTTTTTATTCCTCAGACGAGCTGTAAAGTGTCTCAGTTCATCCACCTCTATCTGTTTGGGTGTAATTACTTTTGGATGCTGTGTGAGGGTATTTATCTGCACACTCTCATCGTGGTGGCTGTGTTTGCAGAGAAGCAGCACTTGATGTGGTATTATCTTCTGGGCTGGGGTAAGTGTGGAAGGATGAGTCATTCCGCTGAGAAATTAAAAACTCCTGATTAATCCGTGTACGTCTGATTATGTTTAAGTTGCTTCTTCACTATTTTTAGGCTTTCCTCTTATTCCTGCTTCCATACACGCCATCGCTCGGAGTTACTACTACAATGACAAGTAAGTTACTACAACTAATGTCTGGAAAAGTCCTCTCCACATCATATGATGTGAGTTATAAGTTATAAGTTATTTTGTGTGCTTGTGTTCTCTGCAGCTGTTGGATTAGCTCCAAAACATCGCTGCTCTACATCATCCACGGTCCCATATGTGCTGCTCTTTTGGTAAGACGGCTCACTCCTTCTCTCAGCTGCCGCAGATGAAATGTACTGAAGTTAAACAACTGATCTGTTCCACGTTTGTTATGTTTTTATTGCACAATGAGCAGAATAATCTGCTTTTGGCCTCTTCTGAGTGGAAGCTGTGGGGGGGGTCCACAACCGGGACACAGTTTCATCGCGTGTTTAATTGTGTTTATCTTGTGAAATCGATTCATCTGGCCTTCTGAGGATTTACCCAGAGGTCCCTCAGGCCGGCATTGTTTTCCAAGAATTCACCTAATCAGTGGGGTGGGGGGGGGGGGGGCACTTCACAGAAAACTGGTCAAAAACAGTTTGAAATACTCAGTTTCAAAAGACTTTCCTAGTGGTTTCTTTAAGTTTCAGCAACAAGATGCAAACAAAATTCAAATGTGAGAATCAGAAACCATCAATGTGGTAGTTAAACAAACATATGATTGTTTTTGAAATAAATCTATAAAATTAATATCAGAGGTTAGATGTCTGTTTGGAAAAGAAATGTGAAACTAGATCCTCGTGTTCTCTTCAAACCGGACTGATCTGTTTATTTCTCTGTCTGTACGTCAACACATGGCAGTGAAATACATCCTGAATCTGTTTACAACAACATGTGCATGTGATTCTGGAGTCAGACAAATGGAACCGAGCGGAGAACGATGCAGAGGAGTTGACTCCACGTGTCTCCTCGAGAACACTGAAGGATCTTTTCACTCATATTCATACATAGATTCTAATGAAACCTGTTTTTTATTCATAAAAAACTAAAACTTTATTTAACTAGAAACCATCACATTTTCTGTAAACTGTTGGCACAGAGTTAAACTCCTTGATGTTACTGTTTTATCAAGATGCTCTTTTTTGGGAACAACATGTCAGTAAACAGCTGGTTTTCATGGCTTTGCTACAGGGTCGTTACTATGGATACTACCCTTAGGAGGAGCTCCTCCAGGTCATAAAATGTTTATCCAAGTTCATCTATAGCGTTTATGTCCCAAATTTGATGTGAATATATTATATTTGGTGTAAATATTATGTTTATGTAAACTGAAATTTGATCGGATCACTTAGGACTCGTGTTAGAACCACGTCTGATTGGACCGGAACATGTTTGATGTCACCATGACTCAAATAAGCTTCTTTAAATTTTAAACAGGTTTACGAGTATGATGTAAGACTTAAAAAAAAAAAAACTGTAATTATTTTAGGGTGGTTAGGGTGGTCACGTTCACAGATCTAGCCCAGATGTGTAACATCTGGTGCTCATATAAATCCTCACGCGTACATAATGTCATCACAGGATCTTCCTGTAACTTTTACTGTTGAATTAATCAACCACTGAAAAGTATTTACCTCCATGGGAGGCTGAAAAATATCCATCTGTTCAATTTGTAAAAGCAGCTGTTTGTTATTGAACAAAGATCAGAAGACGTTGGGAGACGGTGAAAGTTGTTTGGCTTCAGCTTGTTGTGGAAGGGCAGGAGTTTGGATTTGGGGAAAGCCCGTGTCTTCAACATGCACTTTTACATGAGTTGATCATTTAAGTGAGAATTAAAGTTGATTTATTATTTTCTTTGTCATTAGGTGAATTTATTCTTTTTACTGAACATCGTGCGAGTTCTTATCACCAAGCTGAAGGTGACACATCAAGCCGAGTCAAGTCTCTACATGAAGGCGGTGCGAGCCACTCTCATCCTGGTCCCGTTACTGGGAATTCAGTTTATCTTGCTTCCTTATAAACCTGAAGAACGAGTCTCATCTGAAATATACGACTACATCATGCACATACTAATGCACTACCAGGTGAGGAATCTCATCTCCTTTATTCTTGTGGATTTGAGTAACTTGTAACATGTTTTATTTATTAGAAATCTTAATTGCACAATCTTTTCCCCCACTACATTTTTTCTGGTTTAAGAATTGCTGCTTGGATTCTCACCCTATAATCTCCAATTCTTTGGTGAAAACACACATTTTTAGAGTCTCTGAGGAGGAGTTGTTTGTGTTATAGCCCAGTGAGGAGCAGCAGGAAGGAAGGCATCTATCTGAGCTGGAGGGAAGGGGAGGGGGTAAGCTGGATGTTGACAAGGTGTTATTTGATCATCCGAAGTTCTCCCTGACCAAGCAGTGCAGGAAAAAAAAAACACCTTGTGCAACAGACTACATTAGCCTTCAAAATAAATTCATTAACTCTTATCTCACTGTTCCACAGAGTTTAATAGTTTACATGTCTGCAAAGAACTTTTGAAGCATTTTTTAAAATGTTTTTTTTTCTCCATTTCAGGGTCTCCTTGTGGCAACCATCTTCTGCTTTTTCAATGGAGAAGTAAGTCGGGGTTATGCTCTTTGGGCTGGATTTTTTTTAGACCTGTATGCAAACTTGAGTAAACTTCCACACTTCCTCTTTGTGAAGCCTAGATAACATGTTCTGCCTTGACCCCGGGGTGGGAAATGTTCTTTGGTTGTTTGTTTAAAGAATGAAAATGATTAAAAAGCTACAAACTAAAACTGAAATCAGTTTTCTGGATGTAAAAGATTCAGATTTGATCCAGTTCTATGCTTTGTTGTTATTCAGTGTCGATAAGGTCTAATACGACTTGGTTTTTTTGGGGAGGTCATAGTCATTAATGTGGTTTCTGTGTCCAGGTCCAAGCGGTTCTGAGGCGACACTGGAACCAGTATCACATCCAGTTTGGTAGCAGCATAGGAAACCATTCAGATGCTCTGCGCTCAGCTTCATACACAGCTTCGTCCATCACCGAGGTCCAGGGCTGCTACACCATCGACGGTCACTCAGAACACATGAATGGAAAAGGCTGCCATGAAACAGATGCATCGATCTTAAAATCAGACAGTCCCTTCGCCTGACATCCTTTTCAAACTCAAATCATCCTCCACTATCTTTAGACTGGCAGCATGCTCCATGGAAATGAGGAAGACTCTCCTCAAGGTGAGATGAAATGAGTGAGAAAAAAAGGATTCTCACACTCAACTCTCACCCACTGAAAGGAAATGCTCACCTCTTTCACACCATCGTCTCCTTATCGCTGCAAGGTGAGCGCAGGGCAGCTGTCCTTCCGCTGTGTCTTGTTTGCAACTGGACTGGACTGTGACACATTCGGATTCTACCTACATGGTAGTAATCTTTATTTCTGAAACAAAGAAACAGTAACGGCTTGTTTATCCTTCTATCATCACACTGTGCACAAAGGCCTTCTGGTTACACTGTCAATTCTTCCAACAGGAATTTTTGCCAAACCGAGAAATCTGTCTTCATTTTTATTTCCAATGAAGAAATAATGGAGGCAGAACGTCTTACATGTAGATTCTAATATATTAAAGCCACAGTATACGGTAATTTATCCAAATATAATCTTGTTTATCTGAATGAAAATGGAATCAGATGGTATTTATTGATGATGATCTGTTATTCTTTCAAACACAGAGATGATTTAATAAGTCCTATGTGCTTAATGCAGGTGATTTACAGCATCATTTTTAAAGGTATGGTCATGTTTCCGTGTAAACACACACCCTTTAAACCGTTTGATTGTGAGTTCAGTGTTAGTGCTGAAAAACCTTTGTGTCCAACACGTGCTGCGAAATCTTATTACAGATGAATGTATGAGCTAAATTTAAGGAGCTAGCTTGTGTCACATTCCCTCTCACTGCGCCATCTTTACCTTCATCCCAACTGATTCAACACAGGTTCGACTAAAACTAACAGGACTGAGTTTATGTTTGAAAATCTGAAATAAGAGTTTGTAAATCATGCAGGATGGGATTCCCCTCCATCACTTACTGCAGTAACAAGTATCATTTTTAGGATTGTTTCAGTGCCAAGCTTAATTCTTGTTAATTTAAAGAAAAGATCATTTAAAATATTTTTGCTAAATTTTCTGTTTCACGTGGAGGTCTCCAAACTGCAAAAAGTGTTCTGATGACTTACAGGGTTTAAATTATGTTTCAACTGGTTTGTAATTTACTCTCATTTTGTTCCCAATTTGGTCTCCAACCCCTCCCAAATGTTTTATTAGTTTATTAGGGTGAGTCACACGACCTGAAAGCTTGAGGTTGATCTCTCTAAACTGTTGCAGAGTCGTCATTTGTGTCTGAAACTTCTCAGTGACTTCTAAATTAAATTCGTGTGACTCAGAAGGGTGACATTTTGTAAGGGGTAGATAATTAAAGATACTTAACTGGGACAAAAATATTTGCACAACGATTGTGATTTGTTTGTAATTCCATCCCATGTCCCAAACAACTTGTCATGAATAAAATAGTTATACATACCAACTGAGAATTTACACATTTTCTTGCATTTTTGTGTCGCCAGCATTTAAAACTGAGTGAGAAACTGACATGTCAGTTAATTTACCGTCTCAGATATTTATTACAAAACCAAAATTACACACTAAATATGTACTGGTAATAAAAATATACTATGATTGGAAATTCAGGTCCTTGAAGCCTTGTGTTGGTTTGGCTACTTTTATTTGTTTACTGTATTATGTCGAGTTATTATTGTACAAAATTAAAATGTTTTAAGACATTTAAAGATGGTAGAAACACAAAATGAAACAGATGCTGAAAAGTGCAATTAAAACAGTGAAAATCTTGATGTATCAGAAGGAAAAGATTCCAACAAGAGAAAAACTTTGTGAGTCAAGTTTTATTTACCTTTCTTTAACATAAAGTATAAATTCACTTCCATCAAAAAGTCTTTTTATGAATTTATTCTCTTTTTCCTCTGTGGAAATGAAAATGGCTCATTAGCGCTGATAATTTGTTCATCGTAACATCTGGCCAGAGTTACATAAACAGCCAGTTAATTCCACTTTAGAAGAAATGTATTTTGTTTTTTTGGGGAAGGATCAGATTTGGGTGGGTGTTTGGATGCTCCTTAGTGTGATGTCAGTCTAAATCAATGTGATAAAGTATTTCCATTCTCACAACCAGCTGGGCAAAAAACATAAAAACTGCTTTCCATCATATTTACACTGTTTTTCAGAAGAATTCAGCTCAGTCACTTCCTACACGTCCTTTGGGTCAGGATTTTATAACCTGTTTCAAATCTTATCTGTAACACCGGGAACATAAATCAGCTGATGTAAATATTTTTTTGTAAATCTGCGAGCGTATGAGTGCATGATTTATATATAGGATATTTATGTGAAGCGTCCATCGGCTTTGTTTTGTGTTTTCTAAAGAGAGTGACTCTCTACATGCTACTGTATCCATCATCATCCCTGTTAGAGCTCGTCACCTCTCCATTGTGCCTGCGTTAGAAAGCATGAGGTGGATAGAAGGTCCAGAGACATCGTCCTTCAACAAACTGTCACTGACATTATCGTTGCTGGTTATTTGTCTTTGAATGTCTCTCGTTTCCGTCTTTAATACGACTGTGATGATTAACAGAACAATTCAATACCGAACAGGAAGAGTATCCTGTTAAAAACAGATGATGTGTGAGATCATTCTCCAGCATCACAACAAATTGATCTTAAAATCTTTATTTAAATTTATAAACTCTTTTACAGAACTGCTTTGATTATCGTCTGAATTTTAAAGTCTTTATGACAATAATGTATGTTTGTGATTTGTTCATGTATGAAGCGTTAGTAGAATCATTCAAACTGTTTGGCAGGTGTCGTGACTTTCATTTCTCTCCCATTTTGTGTTTTATGTGTAAATTGTTTTTATTTTAACGTTCCAAAGAGTTCGTGAAGTTCATGGTGAAAAGTTTTAAAGTATGACAGAAACATTGAGGACAATGTCTGTAGTTTTCATTTATCATGTACTGTAACCAACTTTAATAGTCTTGACACGTTGACTCCACTCTGCTGTTTGAATGTTAATGGTTTGTTTTGTTCTAAGTATGTGAAAAACACAGAAATATTTACATGCGTCTTTTTTATTATGTAAATGAAATAGACAATGTTGCTATCTTGTGTGTATCTGCATACTAATACAGTATAGCACAGCACAAACCCTCGTGTCCTTGGTTTTTATTTACTGTTCCTGCACAAAGCAATTCAGTATTAGTTTTACAAACAACAAAAACTCAAATCTGAATTGTTTTTATATGTTTACTTTGTTTATGTTAAATTTTTTCTGTTTTAAATTCACTTTAAAATTTGATTATTTTTTTTTAGGAGAAATCTATTAGGATTAGCCATTAGTTTATTAATCTGGTCAGGATTAAACTCTAACTCATTAAACTGCAATTGTTCAAAAAGCAAGAGAGAGAGAGAGACGGGACATTATAATAATAATCAGATAGAGCAAACTGCTAGTCACTCTGTGGATAGGTAAAAAAAATATCCTGTCTTGATTAATCTCTTAATTGCAAATTTGATAGCAGATGATGTCATTTAATCATTAACATTTACAGTGTCATGAAGTGAAACAGTGTTAGAAAACCAACAAGACTAGTTGTCACATGATAAGACGCACATTCAAAACAAAGTGAGAACAAACAGGCTTGAATATGAACAAGAATCTGACAATAAAAAGAACGAAACCTCCAGAAATAAATACTGTGAAGTTGATTTCTGTCATGAGAAGCTGGTGTGTGATGAAGTGATGAAGCACAGCTGTGAGCACTACGGTAGAGAAACTATAAGATCTACTGCAGTGACATTTAACGACCAACCGAGTTCAAATCAATCCAAACCTAAAAATAAAAGACAACGACAGAGAAACCTGTGACTAAACTGAAATTAATAATCTAGATAGAAGTAGAAAAAACTACGAGATTAACTAAAGACACATGAAAAAAAGACTGAACAAAGATTACCTGAAACTACCAAACACTAATAAGAAAGACTATGACAGAAATTACAACATAGAAAAACATGTTTCCACAGAAACCAATTTAAAAAAAGTTTTTCTAAACAAATAAAAAGAAGTATTATCCAAACTCCAGGGAAAAACAATAACTGTTTGTTATGATCAACAACATTCTGCTTTCTGGACTAATTTCCTCTAATAAAATCCAACACATGCCTTTTGTTTCACTTTGTGATTATGTAAATGTTTGGTATTTCCTACTTTCATCCCAGGGCAGATTTGGCTTCAGGAAGACAGAAAAAAGGAGGAGGGGGATAACGGGAAGCTTCACTCTGCATCAACAGTTTGAGACCCAGTCTGCACAAGTTTCTATCACTTAAAACACTTTGTTGTTAATGTTAGATTAAAAAAATAATCTTGTGGGTTTACAAAGTTTAAGTGATGTCCACTTCGATTTGATGGCCTGTTTTAGATGCTCCTCCACTTCAACACACCTGGATTTGAATAAACAGGTGATAAACAAACTTCTGAAGAACTTGAGGACCGACTGTCATTCAGAACCAGGTGTGTTGGAGCAGTAAAACAAATAAAACAGGAAGGATAATGATCCAAATGTTGCACAGTTACATGAGTCCCATCATTTAATATGTTGAAAACAAGAACATCCTTTTGTAATTATGGATTTTGATGCTACTAGATTTTACAGATGTGAAAAAAAAATAAATCCATCACACATTTTGAGAGAGACCGGGCTCAATCCCAGTTCATTTACAAGGAAATCAATGTAGCTATTTCTTCAGTTTGTTACCAATTACTTAAAATCATTCACAGTTTAGTGCTGAAGTCGGTCCAGGAGGATTACAGTGTGACTGCATGGCGGAGCAGACGTGTAATGAGAAACATACGACACTTTGGGCGAATCTCCACAGTAACAGTCAAAATGCACAAACAATCTTTTTACATTGTTCAGTCCCCAAATCCCTTTTGTTATGACGAGCATGAGAAAAGTGGGATTTCAGATATGATGTGAGATCTAATTCAGTATCAGTTCTGTTGATTTTAACGAGTTACACGACTTAAAAGATATTCAGAACGAACTGAAACAAGATTTAAAGTGCGATGTGACAGATCCCAGATGATTTCTCAGCTCATGTTTAATGTAAAACTAATACAACTTTTCATTTCAACTAGAAATGATCTTTACAGGTTGATCATCCTTCAGTGAAGCAGTTTGAGAAATGAATTCAGTAAGACATGGAGAAATATTTCTTCTTCAGTCGGACGTGCGCTGCAGCTGCATTCCTGTAACAGCAGGAAATAGTGAACAATTAGTGAGCACTGTGCAGGTTATGCTCATTTAGACACAACACTGCAGTCTGCATGTTGTACAAAGCTGCACAGAATGAGTGAGTGATGACAAACGTGCACGTTGATGTTGAATATCCTGCCTCAACTTCATGAAAGAGGACGGAGTTCTAATGAAATAAAAACATTTGATAAATTGTTGCATACGAGCAGGAAAACGAGACATTTCATTATTGTTTATTCTTGAAAGAGCTGCATTATTACTCCTCTCAGTTCACACAAACAGGATGTTAGAGAATGAAACCCAAAGATAGAGATCTGCTGAGTAAACATACACTTTATTGGATCTATTATTTTTGTTTTTACAAAGGCAGAAAAAACACAGGACAGCGGTTCATATTGTCAGAATGTGAGAAAGCAACACGATCAGACAATGAAACTCGATTTGCATCAACATCATTCAACTGAGTCCAGAAATAAGTTACTAGTCATTCTTTTTTTATTTCATAAAGAATATGAGATATGCAGTTTCCTCTGCCGTGCACATTAACGTGCACACGCCACACACGAGGTTCTTACTGCCCACAGCCAAGGTGGGCGATAATGTTTTTAACTGTCTGAGTGTTTGTTCACAAAATATCTTATGATCTGCTGCTCAGATCTGAATGAAACTTACGTAAGAGACTCATCAGATCTACATTTAAAATCTGAAGTCCAGTCTTGAAGAGCCAAAACTAGTCAGTCTGAGGAAGCAATGGCTGTGAGTCAGATGTGTCCAAATGTAGAAATTCATCCTGAACGTAGATTAGACGGCAAAATTAGTTTCAAACTGTGACTTTTTTTCTTATTTGAGTTTATTGCACTTTGTTTTGTATCTAATTAGTTATTTCAAGCAGAAAAATGTTCCAGCAAATCAAGCCGCCTCCTTCTTCTGCACTGTTTTCTGTTTTTCTTTCCACCTCTTTCTTAAAACCTCACATACTTCTTTAAATATCCTTTAACTTCCAAGTGGAACCCCCCTACACCCCCCCACACAGCTTTAACAGGTGCAGACATCCGAGAGTCTTGGTGTTGCCTCTCTGTGAGACGACATGTGGGACGAAGGGTTCACCAATCTTTCACATACCTCAGGAAACACTCTGGTGAGCAGGATATAACATTGTTGGGCAGTGAGATGGGACATAACTGAGTTTGTAATAATAGTTTTCTTGTTTTTCTTTGAATCCTTCCATAGATTGAAGAGTCTTGTACACTGGAAATACTTGAACCAACAGGTCAAGTCCGCTCTTCTACAAATCTACGTACTGGGGGGGGGTGTTTCAGGAAATTATTTGCCTGTAAAAATGAAGCTATAAAAGCAGATATATAAATACTTTTGGGTAGTTGTGTATGTTTTGTTCAGTAGAGTCTCTGTCAGCAGCTTTATTTGTTGACCTGTGAAACTGCATCCGTCTGTGGATCTAAATTCAACTTGTCGAGCTTCCAGGAACTACCAACGCACATCAGCCTGAGCCTGGTTGTTTGGCAGCTGATATGGGACGGTGTGATGACAGGTGTATCGTAACAGCATCACGGACACCACAGGAAGTGAGAAAAGAAGAATATGCTCCTGCAGAGCTGTTGCATGTGTGAAACTAGACCTGCGTGTGTGTCTGTATGTGCACAACAATGTGTTGCAGCATCTTTCAGCCTTTTGAAACATGCAGTTTTATACATGCATGTTGCACATAGACATACACTGTTCTTTTCCTTGTTGTAGTATTCTGCAGCTATGCAAGCTGTGCATTTTGTATCCATGGTAACATAAACACCCGGCGTGAATGCCATACTTTCTATGCCCTTGAATTTGACACCAGAGGTTTAGGGATTTAACTCCATACTAAATCTGTCACTTGGAACCCGGAAGAGATCAGCACTTCAGCTGATGCCTGTCCCATTTCCAACAGCTTCAACACTACAGCATCATTTTCAAATCAAAACGCTGACATTCGTAGTACACTTACGTTGTATGAAGGTAAAAAATACAAACTATTTGATTAAAATTACTGAGGACTGAGGAGGATCCTGCAAGCTTGTTTGTCTCAGGCTTGAATCCACATGATGTTTGAAACAAGACATTAGAAATAAAATGCAGGGCCCCAGTGGCTGGCTGCAGAGTAAGTTCCGCCCCTTCCATGTGAAAAAAATTGACATTTTCCTGACTGAAAAATTAAAATACATCTCAGATCATTTTTCCAGGTGTTTCCTTCTGCTGTATTTTAATATGATTTTTTCAAAATGTTTAGCTATAATTTGATGGTTACAAACACCTCCATCATCTGCAGATAAGTAGGCGGGGCTTTCAGGTCCATATCATGTTTCTGGTGCGTAGACTTGCTCCAGTACATGATGGTAGCAGAAAGCTAATATCTCACTGGCCTGCGAGTAGGGCGATCAATATTTTTTTAGATTTTCCTTAAATTTTCATCAGGGATCCTCATTTCCTCGAGTGAGTCACAGAGACTCATTTTTGTGTTTGTTTAACACTAAAAAATCCCCAAGACCAACATTTTCTTATCATGTAGACCCTGGAGGCAGGAAGTGATGTTGTTCACTAATTGGAAGGTCGGAGGATTGATCAGCTACTTCCTCCAATCATACATATGTTGAAGTGTCCTTGGGCAAGACACCGACCCTCATGTAGCCAAACAAATCAGGGTGTATGACTGTATGTGAATGTATCACTGTGTGTAAAAGCATTTTGAGGGATTACTAGAAAAGAGTTCACATTATTTGCTGGGAACTAATTTGGAAATCTTCATGTAGTTTCTGTGAATCACAAGTGCAAGAAATGTGGCAAAATTATGGGAGTAAATAGCAAAAAATGCTAGAAAATTAACACGACATCTGTGTTATTGTCACAGTTTGTCTGCAATTACTTCACATGCCCCATGTGAGTCAACCATGTGTTGCAAAAGTGTCATATACATTAACACAGTACATCTCCACTAAATCTGTGTATTTTCTCTCAGTTTTGTGTCTCCAGCAGTGAAATACACAGAATACCATGGCTCAGAGGAAGGAACAGAACTGTTGTTTTAATCTAAAAAATAACATTTCAGCAAAAAAGCTTATAATAAAAATATCACAACAATCCACTGATTATTAGCTGTTAACATATTTTGCTTATCTATTTATCTAGTTTGTGCAGAAATGTGAACACCACCAAACTCAAACAAAACTAATGACCCTGTTCAGTTTGTTTTAGCATTTTTTTTATTGTTTAACAGTTTGTTTCTTTTGGCTTCACAGGAACAAAATAAAGGTTTCTGACATGAGGTCTGTCATTCAGCTCGTCAGTGACCCACCATTTAGGCACTTCCTCTTGGTTTAGCTGTGGGGGAGGGGTTGTGCTTGTGAAGCCAGTTGTTTGGGACATCTGCTAACAAGACAAACTGCAGAGTGCAGCTCTTCAATCACATGCAGGGAAATGTTGGTCGAGCTGCCCAGAGCTGAGAGGGTCAGAATCTTCCTGTAATTGTGGAAAACTCTGCCTTCAAGTGGAAACCTCTGTGGCTTGTCGCCGGAGAGATAACAATGTTTTTCTTTCAAAAATGTAACCCTGCAGAGTGGTATTTAGGATGTGGGGGGAGGGGTACGTGAAAATACAAAACTTTGTGCTACTTTTTGGCATGTTTTGTCTGAATTTTATGCGAGTTGAAATAATTTACACAATTAAACCATAAAAACTAGAAATTATTGAATAACTTTCATTTTTGCTTCTTTAAACAACGCTCAACAGCTTTTTCACAGTTGTGTCACGTACCAGGGAAAATAACAGCTGTAGTTCTTCCTGTGTGTTTTAAAAATAACAATTCCTGTTATTTCATCATTATTGCTAATAAAACTCTCACATTCAGGAAAACAAGACTTTTAATTCTTTTTGGTTTTATAAACATGTAATAATAAAATAAACTGGAGTCTTTTTGTGGTGACTACATACACCTGGAGTGTGGAATGATAAATTCAGTGACTATGTTTTAAAACTCCTCCTTCAGGATACAGATAACAAATCCAGCAAGATAAACATCCTGCTCAGATTTGGAGAGTCCTGTCTCAGCCGCAGCTAAAATAATAACAATAACAGCAAATCTAAAATATTTTCTTGTATAAAATATAGAAGTAGTGAATTTAAGTCATTATTGCAATCATTTTCAAAGTTTGTAAAAACCCAGAGAACATCAGTAAAGTTCAGACAGCTCTAACATGTTGGTGGAGTAAAGAAACAATATTAGCCATAATATATTCTTATACTAAAAATTAGTTTAATTTAAATCTGTAACTGCAACCTGGTAACTATCTTACAAACATAAACTAAAGTTTCGTTGTATGATTATAGGCGTTACTATCAGCATTGTGTAATTACTAGATATCTGGCAAAACAAGTGCCCCCTAGTGGATGGCTGCAGTATAAGTTTTGCCCATAGAAAGGCACATCTTTTGAATATATATATATAAAACATCTCCCTCAGGTACATTTTTATTGATGATTTTTTCATTTCAGTTATTGATCTTCTAATGAGTTGTTGTGACACCCAGACGTCTCCAGCGCGCAGACTCTAAAAATCCAACATGGCAACATCTATGAATATCATGTCTTTGTTATTCAACAACCCAAGTAGGAAGAGATTCTTTCTTGGAGGGGATTTACGCACCATTCTTTGTGTCTGTCGCTGCCTTTTTTTTTTTTGGTGTAGTATTCAGTTGGAGGTCGTGTTGTTCATAGAAATGATATTTGATGTTTAACTTACAACTCCAATCCACTGAGTCAGAACATTTGGTTCTCCTCAAGTCTTTTATTTCTGTGTGAGTGATTTCATCATTCTCTGGTCTGATAAACAGAGTTTCACTATTTTATCAATGAAAACACGAGCTAACAAATACCTTACATGTTCATGTAAAGTGTAAACAAAGAGCTGTTTCCTGCATTTCATCACTTCCTGTTTCAGACTGAAACTGATAGCTCATAAAATCTTAATATTTACATCATAAAGGTCAAACCCATATTCACTCCTTGTTTCATAAAACACTTTAAAGATCAATTGGTGTTTTATAGCTGTGTTTTTTACTGAAAAAAAAATCTCAATGTTAACTACCTGAAAGACTAAAAAGTATCAGACCAGTAGAATCTGTGACTGAGAATAAACCTAGAAAGTATGAATATTTAAACATAATAAACGTTAGGAAATAAAAATAAAGAAACATCTGTTGACATCAGTGATGAATCTGTTTTGTTGAAAAAAACTTGAATATGTTTTCTTCATTTCAGTAAACAGATTCAGAAATCCCTGATTTCTCTTTTGCCCTTTGCTCATAATTAAAGACACTTTAAAAATATTGAATTTTGACCTTCATGTGGAAGAAAACGTACGATGTTTCTCTTTTTTTGTCTCGTAAAGAGGATTTACAACAGATTATTGGATGTAGGTGTTCCTGATGATAAGAAAACAGTCCAGTGCATTTTCTGTAGAAGTAAATTGAAGTTCTGACGCAGAACCTGCATCTTTTGTCCATTTTGTTTCATTTCTGCTGCATGAATGACTCATCACAACAATGACTAAGACAACATGACCTGCGAGCTCGTTTCAAGTGACAGTAAACTCAGATAGAATAGAATTTGTTTTCATGCTGTTGATTATGAAAAATAATCCACCCACTGTTGCAAATACTCACAGATGGGTTTTAATGGGATTCAGGAATAGTCTAGCCAACACCCCTCGGACCCCCCCCCCACACACACACCTCTATAGCCAAACCAAAAAATTTATGCTTTAAGAAATTAATGTGGAAAACTTCTCTCCAATAATGAGTTTTGAATCACTAGATTCTAACTTCTCTTTTATGTGAAACAAAACATTTATAGAGAAGTGGAATTTGTTTTTCTGAAGAGATGAGACCTCAAGAGATTCATGAATATAAAGACTAGTAAAACTAGCATAACCAGCAACATGGAACCTGAGACCGTCTTTACAGAGGGACGGATTTCCTGTCCTGAAGAATGAAGTGATCTAAAACGAATAAAACCTTGAATGAATGAATTTATGTATCTATTACTTTCATAAATCATCTACAGTCATTCAGATCTGCTTTTTGTATGTTTGTTTAAATTCTGCTTTCAAAGGCTCTGTCTGTGTATTTATGATTTGCTAAAATGAGGAACTTTAAGTATCTCTTATTAGAAGTGATGAAGTGAGTCTGTGGTGCTAAATGAGGTGCTGAGCCTAAAGGCAAAGCTTTTACTGGTACATAAACATTCCCACCCTCATCTGTGCTCATACGATTTGGATCATGACCAGAAGAAGGAGATTAGCCGTATGGAGCGCCATCATCTGGGGTAGCTTGGAAAGGAGTCGCTGCTTCTCCTCACTAAAAGGAATTCACTGAGGTGGCATCTGATAAGATGCATCCTGGTTGCCTCCCTCTGGAGGTTTTCCAGGCACATCCCACTGGAATGAGAATCCCAAACCTGCTGGTTGGATATTATATCTGGTCGGGGAACAACTTGGGATCCCCCATCTCTCCATCATTGACCTGCAGCCTCTCTGACCTTAAGCAGAGGAAAAAAGATACTTTATTTTATTAACTTTGTTTTTTATGATACATTCAGTTTTCTGACTCCTCATATGACATTTTGTTCATGTATCAGGACGTAAATTTGTTTCTTGCACCAACTGATTGGATCTACATGAGTTATAGTCAGAAACATGTTCAAACAATCTGAAGGATTCTCAATCTGGAAGACCTTCAAGAACAGCAGCAGCTCAGATGAAATGAAGGACGTTCATCACATACAGACACATTTTAGTTTAAGACAACATCACTGAGAGACAAGCTGCAACATGATGGTCATGAAAAATACCACTTACATAAAGAGATAATTAAAACAGACTGTTAATAAGAGGACTGATTGCTAGTCATCAGAGCTTTTTCACACCTGCCTAAAACTTTTGCACAGTACTGTGAAGTGGGTTTGTGAGTGAAGAGCACACAGCTCCAACCAGCTGATGTGTGTGTAGGTTTAAACTGATGTGCAACTGAGCAGCATCTGTTTGAATTAGCAGAAAGGAAACAGCTGCAGCTTTTAGAGGACGTGTTTTTACTCCTGATATGTGAAAAGAGACTCTGTTTTTCTACCTGGTCTTTGCAGAACAAGATCAGACCCGACATATCATAAACTATAACAGATGTTAACTTCTAGATGTGAAATCTGACCCTCTTACGTTAAAGAACGCTCTCGTTTTAAGGGTCTTCTGTGCTGTCGTAAGCAGTTAGGGATAAAGCAAAGCCTAAATCACCCCGTTGCTAGGCAACATCATTACAGACATTATGAAATCATCTTTGACCTCACAGATGATGTTGCAAAGATTTGTGTGCTTAAAAAGAGCGACACGCTGCTACACAACCTCGTGCTATCAAAGGTTTTATGGGAACGCAGATTCACCAACAGCTGCTTTATTTTATCATCGTTAAATAAAAATGATTAAAAATAAAATAAAACTATGATAAAAAAAAGAACTCTAAAAGCAAATGAAGTCATATGCAACCCAGGATTTAGTCTCAGTTCCTGATGCAAGTTATTTAGAAGATGACTGGGTTTAATGTCAAAGGTCACGTCGTCTGTCTTTAATCTCTGGCAAAGGAAATGCTAATAAAAACTGTCTGTATGTCCTGAGGCTCGTGTGGAGTTTAAACAGCTGCCTCACTTCATTACACTGCTGCTCAACTTTAAAAGGGAGAGTTTTCATAAAACTCGGAAGGCAACAGGGAATTGAGATGCTTCTTACACCACTTTGCTCAAGAGAGCCATGAGACAGACTTCAAACATAAACTCAGTTTATTGAAACCAAATGATTTTAGATTCTCCTGTTCTCTGCCGTTATACTTAATATTTGATGTAAAACATATATGAATGAACTGTTGTCACAATGATTTTCCATTAATATGTGTCAGTTTCTAGCCGACCAATCAAGTACAAACCTTTTGGATTTTCTGTATATGTAGCTGTACAGTGGTTAAGTAGTTAGCATCATTAGTAAGTAGTTAGCAACCTGTCCAGGTGGAACCCCGCCTCTCCCCAGTAACAGCTGGACACTGGCTCAAGCCCCCAGAACAGGAACAAGCAGGTTTAGACAATAAGTGGATTTGTATTTGTGTAATTAGACTTGGATTTAACAAAAAAATCAATGTCTAAATTTTTCCTATAAAACCAATAAAGTGACATTTTCAGTTCATTCTAAAGAAAAACTTTAAAACATTAAATATCTTATTGTTGTAGTTTAATGAAGCAGCATATTTAACATTTGACTTCAAGGGTTTTTTTTTGTTTTTTGATGTTTTGCATTTTTTCTGAAAATCTGAACTAAACTCAGATTTTTTTAAATGAATTATTATGCATGAGATATTATTCTTTAAAAACATAAATAATTTGTGTAGTTTTAGATAAAACTGAGAAATGTACCATCTATAGTGATTGGAGGAGTTTTGTGGGTAAAACTGATTACAACTTTTGGAGAAAACTCACATTCAGTCTGTTCATTCTTTTGTTTTTATACTTGTTTAATTTGATAAAAATGTCAGAAATCTTCATTGTTTTTGTGGTTATTGATCTTCTGAGTCTTATTGATATTGTGAAAGTTTTAAAATTCTGTTTGTTGGATGAAGAATGTTTCATGGCTGCTTGAATACTAACGAGGTTTATTTTATCCTATCACCTGTAAGTTGCACTTAATGCATCTGTTTTCTGTTCGGTAAATGATTTTAATCACCTCCTTTCAGACTTTCAGAGCATTTTGATTGAAAGGTTTGAGACTGCAGCTCGGATAAGAAATTATTTAGAAGATCTTTGCACTGGCGTTCTCTTGGAATGAACTCGTACACAGAAGTTGTATGTTTTTTTATTTGATAGTTTTGAATGTTGATTTATCTTCTGATTCTGAGGGAATGTGAGTTTATAAGGCTGTTTCCTTTGGGAGAGTTACACAATTAGGAACCTAATGACAGAATGAACAGCAGTGAAAAATAAAAACTCCTAAATGATGTTGATACTTTGGCTGTAAAATGAAGACGTAGCGAGTGAAGATGAGAACATTCTGTTTCCTTGAGACTCTTTAATGGACAGGAAGGAAAAAGGTGGAGTTCAGACAATCTAAAAGATACCGACTGAGAAGAAAAGCAGATTCTTGATAAGCAGATTGTGTTGCTTATTTTTGTGTCTGGAGCTTAAAATCCTCAGACCTGTAGAGTAGATGACCAGAGAATCCTTCAGACCGACCTTCTTGTGGTCCCGATCAAAAGCATCCTGGATTCAGGTGTTTTCTCGTCCATTTTTTTAACTTCTCAGTTTTTGTGATAACTGTGTGAAACCAACATTTAGAACCCGTATTTGGAGGATGTTTCCTGAACAAAAACACAATCCTTCACTCACCAAAAACAACTTTGAGCTCAAACACATTAAACACCTTTATTGTTTGAGTCTAATTCTGCACACACACCCAGTCTGAAGCTGATCTGGTCTTGTTTAGAGTTATGACTCCTGAAGAATCAGTGGCAACACCTGCAGAGCAGCACCAGAGGATTTATATGGAATTAGGAAGAGAATATGAAGATGTTAGCAAACACAGAATAAACAAACAAACAAAAACAAAGCATTAAATAAATTAATGGAATATTTTAAAGGTCTAGATTTATCTTTAAATACAAAATGGAAACCTTTATTAAAAATAAATGTTTTTGATATGAACCTGTTTCTGTGGAGCTGCTCATGAACAGATGCATCTACCAAACTACACTCTAAATTTGATCTTCTTTTTTATTTTTAACTAATTAATTAACATATTTATCCTTTTACTTTAGTTATATTGCTTTTCATCATCTAGAACTTTGGGCAGTGGCAGCTGTTTTTAAATGCACTTTATAAGTAAATTTGGTTTGATTTGTTATGAGTGTGAATTCCAGTAATTAACCCTGAATGAAAAGCGACTGCATTGCCGTCTCTGAGGACTCTGGGTGAAGTTTTCATCACAATTATCCAAACTTCTCCTAAAGTAACCAAACTGCAAAAACAAGCTCAGACAATAGGAAAAATGTGGTGTGTAAGTTTAAGTTCCTGTTTTCCTGTAGTTCTTCCTTTGGGTGATACGATATGTGTGTGAGAACCTCTGGGTGTGTTCGCTTTTTCAAGTGGAAAATGGGGTTTTGGAAGTGGGTGGGGGGGGTGAAGACCCACTCTCTGGAGAATGCAGGAAACTCAGGAGGAAAAGACGGAAGCAGTCACAGATTTTTGCAGGATTGCAGAAGCAAAATAGTGTCAGTTCACTAGACTGCAGAACATGTTTGTACTTTGAAGATAGAAACAAAAAAACCTTGTTAATGGATGTGGGAGACAATGTGAGTCAAAAGAAAGAAAAGGGAAGGTGTCGATTGAGGAAGGAAATCTTATTGGTGTCTGCTGCTAGAAATCAGCTCATGACAGACATGGTGAGGAAAAAGACGTCCGCGCTGTGTCTTATAGTAAATAATATAGAAAAACATGTTAATAAGGTTTTGGTGTGAGATCAAGTAATAAAAAATAAACAAACAAGTGAAACAAAAAACCCCAAAATCAAACAGTTCAACAAGAAACCATGAGGTGGATCATTAATGAGATTTTTAAGAAGTGAAAAGAAGTAGACATTATTTTTCTCTGTGGTACTTTTTGCTGATTTAGAAACCTCAATAAACATAAAAACATATTTCAGTCGCAGCTTCCCTAAAATGTGAGTTTGCTTAGTTTGAGTCTGTTCACTCATCACACATTTATTTAGCAAGTTCGGCTTGATTTTTGGAGTGTTGGCAGAGAAATATTATCATCACTGGAAAAAAGCAGCATTTTAGTTTCCTTGTTTCCATTGCATGTGCTGAGCTAAATATAAATGACTTGCTGTTGGGTTGTTTCCATTTTAAAAACTGCACTATGTTGTTATTACTGAACTGATTCAGGAAAAATGTATGTGTAATGTTCTATTTTTGGCTGAACTCTGATGCAAACACTATTTGGTAAAGATTTATGTTGGTTTTGTGTTATAGTGCCAATTTAATAAAGTTTAACGGATATTTGTAAGAGAGAAATAGCAGCTAGCTGCAGCACCTCCTGTGTAACTTCTGAATAGTGTAAAATTTCCAGCCCGACCTCACAGATGTTTCTGAAGGAGAAGTTGATGATGGTGTGAAGATTTACAAATTAACCACTGTGATCTTTTTTTGCTTTAAGACAATAGTAATGCATGAAACCGACCGACCACCACATTGGTCGATTTTGCAATCTGTAGAAACGACCCTATATTCCGTATGGGACCCCTGACCCTAACATTAACGCTTTCGCTTACTAATGTGATCAAACGACAAAATATTCTGCTTTACAGTATGTGCATACATGTTAAAGCAAATTTTTCTATTATTATGAGACATATTGCTGCACAATATGTGCTTTCTTCGGCTGAACTGAGACAAATCTCATATTTTCAGCTCCTCTGGGAAAGCGCACGCATGTGGTGTTGGTAGCTAGTCTCTGCTGGAGCCCAGAAAACGCTCACACAGGTCGTTTTTTTGGAGCTGTTACAATCGACCTATATGATCGTTTTAATTTGCAGACATGAAGTAATGCACTTTAAATCTAGCCATTAGCTTTTCTGAAGTTCAAGAGACAAACTTTCACTTGCTGATTTTTGTACTTGGACATCAGTTTTCATGAATTTTGCAAAACTGTTAAAACGAGTGTGAAAAAGCAGGTCTGAGGGTTTGAATACTAAAACAGCTCTCAGCTGCAAACAGGAATTCAAAATTCATGTTTCATCAAGTACTTCGACACCTTTTTTAAGCCACTCTTCTTGTTGTTTGTCACAGTACATGGTCACATGTTTAGCCTTCAAAAGGCAGGTTAAGATTCGGTACTAAAGCAACTGCATTTGAAAGATAAAATAAATGTATTTTCAACAGGTCCACTTGTGACCTGGTTTGCCGGTGTTTTGTTTGGAAAATGGACGGGAAATGTTTTGTCTTGAATGCCATCAGCAGTCTGAATTTGAATTTAAAAGCAGTTCTGTGCAGACTTCATTTAACCTGCTGCAGTTCAATTGTTTCCACATTTTTAGAGTTTCTTCTTTCAGCTCTTTATCTCCATCTCCTCTTAAAAAGGGCAGCAGCTCTATCCTTACAAACCAAACCTTATCAAATAAAATCCAGATGTTACACAAAAAAAAATCAACAGAAAACTGAAGCAAAACACATGCGCCTGCATAATACATGAAGAATTTAAACCTCATGGGAAATAACAGATATTCAAAGATGAAACATGACAGTTTTGCAGTTTTTATTATAAAAGAAAGATTTTGACTCTTTTTCTCACCTTTGGAAGGATTCATGTTATTTTTCTGATGAGTTTGCTGTTCAGCGTCGATGTGCTTCAAATTTTAAAAGTTGGTTTCAGGTTTTAAACAACAAAAAAACTCAAACCTGTTTCTAAAAATGTTAAATAAACATTATGAAAATAAAATGTGACACCTGAAACCTTGACAGCCACATTCATTTGGGCTCTGCCTCATGAGTTACCATGACAACCAATAACCTGCTCACATGTGTTAGTTGAACCTTCATTGAGGCTCTTCCTCTGAGACTCGCTGGCTGCAGGGGAAACAAACTCCTGTTGGCCTTTGAAACATCAGGAATAAAAGAACACGACACACGATTATTAACTGTTTGTGGGAAATTTAATTCATGAACAAACTTAAGATGTGTAAAATTATCAATGTAACTATATTGTGTAAATTCATAATTGAAAGATGATTATTTTTAATTTGTTTTGCTTTTTAAACAAATTAAAAACTTCTTGATTCTGTGTGTTTTCTTTTCATTGATTTCTTTACAAGGTTTTCCAGTATCTTTGTTTTTGGTTTTAGTTTTGCAAATCATTACGTACCAAAGCCCTTAGTTATCTGAATTTTTAGTTTGTTTCTGCTTTAATCTATTTTAAGATCTTATTCATCACTTTTATTTATGGTTTATTCTTTTACTAACATGTTTTTTTTTTCCATAGTTGGGTTTTATTTATGTAACATCAGCACTAATCACATAATAATCATTGTTTTTCTGTGTGGAACCTTCAAAGTTCCTCTTCTAGAGACTAAACCTGGCACAACATAAATGTTTGCTGCATTTATTAATCTAGTAAAATTACTTTTTCAGTTTAAATTAATGCAACTGATGCTGCAGAAGATGTTTTCTCCACCAGAAACCGTTCTGGGTAAAGATTTGGCCCTGCTGTGACCGAGCTAAATGTCCCATTGCCGTGGTGATTGCTGATTTATGCTCCACATCTGCAGGGTTCCTGTCAGACGGTGGTGGCTTTTCCAACAGAAATTCGTTTTGGCAAAGAAACAAAAGGAGCCAAAGGCCAGTGAAAATGCTCTGCTGGAAATTTGGTCATGTTCAGATTGTATATTCTTCTTCTTTTTCTCTCTTCCACCCCCCTCGAGCAGCCCCCTACTGTCTACAGATAAAAAGGGTTACAGTTCAGACATAAGGGGGGGGGGGATGCAGTCTCAGGATTAGGAAGTGTTTGTGAGAAACTGTCACCAGAGAAGACAAGCCAGGGTTGCAAAATTTCCTTTAGTACACACAGAACATCAGCTGCGGTCTTGTGTTTGCCTGGAAGAGGACGATAACAACGACGTCTTAGGTTGTAGATTTTTATTTTAAAGTAGCATACAAGGATTTTCACATAAACCGGGGTCTTAAACTAAACAGCCTGAATGAGATCATTGACATGGTTTATGACCGTGGACCGTTGGCTAACTTCAGAGTTACATAAGGAGAGTCATTTCTACACTGAGTGTTTCAGTGATAATACTGGACAAGATAAGATTATGAAATCCAGTCCAGTCAGGCCATTAACTCACATCCCCTCCGATTTGCTGAATCTCTGATTCGCTTTGGGAACTTGTGTTTTATGGACACACAGCCTGGCATGTTCCCTGTTCACATCAGAAGGTTGAATTCTTTTTTTAACTTGTTTTTTGGGGATGAAATAAAACACACATTTTATCTAATGACAGTCTCCTCCAAATCTGAGTCCATACATGGAAGGAATGCTCCCTACGGACTGGGAGTGAGTCTTTGCCTTATACGGAGGAGTTCAAGTATCCCGTTGTCTCTTCTCTTCTCACGAGGATTGGAAGATACGACAGGCGATGAAATGTTCGTCTGGATGTTTGCTAGTACACTGCATGCAATGACGCAGTACTGCTAGAACATCTATGATCCGTTAGCACTCAGATTATGTGTTGTGAAGGACTCTCAGCAGCTTCCACGTGGGATTGTAGCTCAATATCTGTGAAATTTAAAGGAGTTATGTCTATTTTTGTATTTCTGAAGTTGATTAGCTGTGGGGCTGCACGGTGAAGCAGTGGGTTGCCCTGTAGCCTTGCAATGAGAAGGTCCTGGGTTTGAAACTAGTCTGGGGCATGTTCTCCCTGTGCATATGGGGGTTTTCACCGGGGACTCCGGTTTCCTCCTCCAAACCAAAAATATGCTTGAGGTTAATTGGCAGCTCTAACTTGTACCTAGGTGTGAGTGGTTATCTGTCTCTTTGTGGCCCTGTGATGGACCGGTGACCTGTTCAGGTGTAACCCCGCCTCTCATCCAGTGACTGGTAGAGATAGACACCAGCTCCATGTGACCTGAACAAGAACAAACAGGCTGCAGGTTAAGATAATGGCTGACTGATTAGCTTTGGTAGCCATCTTGAATTTGACTGATTTCTCTCTTGTTCATGGGACATTTTGCTAAAATTACAAAGAAAAATCCAGTTATAAACCACATCCACATGAGCCAAATTCAAAGTGTCATGGAGCCTCTTTTACTAACTTCAAGCCTCATGGTGTTAACATTTACATGAAAAATAACAGAAATAAGATGAAAACTACTTAAAAACATAAAAGAAGTGAGAGATCAGTCTATTTTAGATATAAGCTTTTAATAAGTTTATTACTGTAATGTTTTCTTCTGTAGAACATATTCCTTCTCAATAACAAACCCAAGTCACATCAGCAATATCATCCAACCTTTAATCTGAAAATGTGTCCATATCTAAACAGAAAAACATCACAGCTGGGATCAATTTCCTCCAACTTTCTTCTCTTATCGGAAACACCTACATCCACTTGAAAATACGTGCCAAAACAATGTTTTTTTAGGTGATTTTTTTTAAAAGGCTACAAGCTGTACTCAAACTGTGCACAAGAGGGGAATGTTTATATCCAGGTTCATATGTTTGCTGAGTTCACCAGTCAACATATATGCTAAAAAAAGAATGAATAATGAGAAACAGATACATCCCTGCTGACCTTTTTCTACCAGCTGAACACATTCTGGATTTTAACATACATTAAAAAATAAATGGTCTACTTTTTAAAGGTTAAAATGAGGTTATCTGAGAATTTATTCTTATCCCGTCTACCACATGGCTGCACGTCTATAGATAGCCTCATGTTCTACACCTCCAGGTGGAACCCCTAACAGTATCATTCAGCTGAACTGAACTGACATTTGAAAATTTGCCCCAGTCCTGTATTATCTCATTTTGAGCCATGGCTGCACGTACACACAATCACTGCTCTGCAGCCACCAATTTGCAATTTAGCTCAGTCTCTGTAGCTGGGAGGAATGATTTATTTCCATTATTTTCAAAGACCAT
Organism: Pachypanchax playfairii; assembly: GCA_006937955.1. Taxonomy (NCBI): domain Eukaryota; kingdom Metazoa; phylum Chordata; class Actinopteri; order Cyprinodontiformes; family Aplocheilidae; genus Pachypanchax; species Pachypanchax playfairii. Next base: position 9,708,851 of record SSNP01000002.1, on the reverse strand, counting down.
ATTCAGCCTGCCTGCTTATTGTTTTGCAGATAAGCTGGCTTGCCCTAAAAAGACCCTTTTAGTGTTAAAGCAATTTTATTTATGCTTTAATCATTAGTGGCGCATTGTTTCTCTCTGTTGATAAAGTTAGCAGATGTTTGCAGAGCTCATAGCTTAAAGCCAAGTATTATTAATGCAGAACAATCAGAACCCAAGTTCTGACCCTTATCTGACACCGTGCAGTTGTCGAATCACAAACATGGCACCTCAAACACATTGTCCCAGCATGCAGTCTGCTTTCTCCTATTTGTACAGCTGAAGACCCCCGTCTCCTCGGCTGAAAGGCATTAACGCTGCTGCAGTATCTCCAAACAGATGAGAGTCGTAACTGTGAGAAATTCAAGCAGAATAAACATGTTGCTCTTCCTGATGCTCTCGTTCATTCACTGCTGTCACAGTTTTTTATTTGTGGTTTTGTGATTAAATTTCTTTTGTCTATAAAGTTTCTTCACCCAAGTCTTAGAAAGCTGCACTGATCAGTCAGCCAGTGTCTTTTTAAAAAAAACCCACAACATTTATCTATTCCAGATTAAAGTCCAGAGCTTTGTTTCAAGTTGAGTTGTATAACCCAGTGACACAAAACGGCCGTTTTATCCAGAGAATCCGAAAGTAATAAAAAACTCAGCATGTATTTCATGATTGCACGTCATGCGGTGCATCACCAGACTTTTAAACAAAGATCATCTTCTGTTGAGAAATAATGGAAACAGCTGATCTGTAAAATCTTGATGTTCACGTCATGTGTGACATCATGTCATTTCATAAAATACCACACAGTCAGTTAGTGCGTAAATGTTGCTATGATTCACAGCTATTTTATGAAATTATTGCTTCATTTCTGTAAAAGTTACAAAATAACAAACGCTTGCAGAGGATCATGGGAAGTTAACAAAAAAACCTGATAAAATCTGAGTTCTCCCGAGTCCGAACGGCCTGTATCTGTTTCATCACAACTCCTTTGCTCGTTAGTATTCCTATTAGTACTCCCGCAGTTGAAACCACGCCTAGCATGCTGCTGGCTAAAAGCTGTTAGCATAAACATGTATCAAACAGGAAGAGAGAACGCCTGATATTACCATGCGCAGCGGGGCAGGAAACAGTTTACCTTGCTCTCATAGGCTAGTTTGTTAGCCAATCTCAGTCCAGCAAATTCGAATAATGAATATGAACGAGCTGCTGCTGAAGCCTGATGAAACCAGCTGAATCTTCACGCAGAGAGCTTGAAAGGTCTGTAAATCAGTGTTTCCTAAAGTTTTTTAGATATAAAATGTTTCATATTACTGGTTAATACTAAATAAATAACCACAAAGTCCTGAAATTTGTGTGAAATGGCCTCTTGTTTAGTGCTTTTGGAGCCCACCGGTAAAAACCACAAACCTGCATTTTTCACACAGGTCGACCACTGACTTGTAACTCTGCATAATTTCTTTTCAAAACATTAATATTCATACAAATTTTCAGGTTTTAAGTATTTTTTACACAATTAGGAATCTGCCTTTGTCTTGGAGACGCTGCAAAGTACAAACATCTGTCAGATGTGAGATGAAATGTAACATAAGAGTTTTGGCGAGACATTCCCGTCATCAAAGTCAATCTCACATAACAAAAAGCCTCCGAAGCATTTAACCACAACAGAGCACAGACAGAGCTGAAGGCCACGTCTTTATAGGACAATTCTTGGGACAGAAACTGGTCCAAAACTGCTTGAAGAACAGCTGGTCTGCATGTGCACCACAAGACAGAAAAATACTAGATGTTCCAGATAAACTTTATAAGCAACAAAGGCAATCCTTCCATGTTAGAGCTAATATTTGTTTGTACTTAAGTCAGCTGTGAAAGACTGAAAGTCCACCATCATAAATCAATTTGTCTTTTATTTTTTAAGGCTTTAGAGGCATCAATGACTTTCTTTGATCCACCCTGTCTGTAAAGCACATGTCTGAGATTTTATTGCTTTCAGATGATCAGAACTTCTTTGTTTTCAGAAACAAAGATGAAGAAATCAGCACCAATAAAAGTTGGGATTGTGTCATTATAAAAGTAACTAACTGTTTTTAATGTGCTGTCATGTAGTACAAGTTTTTAGCCACCCTGCCTGTTAATAGCTTTGATAGCAAAGTCCTCTGCTCTGTTACTGCACCAGAGAAATCCACACAATCCAGCCAGAAGATGAGATCTTCAGTTAGTGAGGGTTGAACACATGAAAGAGATGAGAACCTCAAATCAAGACCAAACGGACCACCCCGTTAGTGCAGAAAGATTCATTAAGGCATTTTATTACTGTTTAAATAATCAGAAATGATGTTGTGCTGTTCACTCAAGAACTATAGAGTTGAAAAATGATCCAAAAATCATAATTATTGAACTATAAAACCCATAAAATTTCCAAGCTGAGTCCGATTTTCAGTGACTTGTTTATACTTACTGTTACGTGATGCTTCTGCTGTGAAGTATGTAGAGCTATAGAGCTCAGAATGGGGCGCGGTTTTCTCTCCTACTGTGTCAAAATCTGGTTGTTGTTCACATTTTGCCAGTTTGAATCACCGTTGTGTCCTTGGGCAAGGCACTTCACCCACCTTCGCCTGTTTGGTGGTGGTCAGAGGGACTGGTGGCTGCCTTGTCGGTGTGACCCAGGACAGCTGTGGCTGCTATGTGTGTGTAGTTTCTCACCCCTAAACGTGTGAGTGTGAATGAATGACAAACTGTTCTGTGAAACGCTTTGAGAGTCAAAGTCTGACTTTAAAATGTGCCACACAAGTACATGCTATTTACCATTTTCCAAATCTTTTGTATATCATACAAATTCCACACTATTCTGACATATTATTTACATGTTTTTTCATAGCTTTATGGCATAAAAATGGACAAAAATCCTGTCAAAATTGTGAATATGATAGCAATAATCCTGCTTCAGAATTGGCACTCTTATTTATAAGATAACAAACTTTAGTATATTGTGAACAACTGAGGAAGAACCTGAGTTAGTCAGCTATATAAAACCTTTTCCTCCTGCCTGAAGCACAAGCCTGGCAGTTAAGTTAACAGGTGCTGACACAAAGAACTTCCCTGTCATATGTTTCTTTGTGCTTTCTAAGCTTGGAGTGAAAATAAAAAGAAAAACATGTTTGACATGAATTCATGTTTGAGATCTTGGAACCTATTAGGGTTTTCATGTCAATCGCTTTCCAGCCTGAGGATATCTCTGAATCCTTTACACCATGAGCTGCTATTTCGGGTCAATGGGAGCACAAGTGTGCATGTAATGCAAGAGGGGGGTTGTGTTATATTTATTGGTATAAACCCCCGAGACGTCACTCAGCTGCTACAGAGACAAACTGGATGTGAACTGCAGACAGAAAGCTGTCAGATCAGCTCATTAATTTCACATGCTGTCAGTTATCAGCATGAATCTGTTTAATCAAGACAAAAATTACAGATTGTAAACAATTAAAGCAGAGCTGAACGCAAAACGTGCACATTTTAGCATTATCTCTGGTAGCGTTTTGATCCTCTTGTTGCGTCTGCACCAACTTTGTCTTGCTGCCATTAAATTTTCTATGAAATTGTAAAATATCAATTCAGTGTCCGATATGTTGTTTACTTTCTATTAAAAATAAAATATGAGTTTAATATGAGATTTGCAAATCACTTACGTCTGTTTTTATTTACTTTTTACACAGTGTCCCAACTTTCTTTGGACTTGGGGAAGTAAATCTTGAAGACAAAGATATGTGAGAACAGTCTGCTACTAAAACAGACACCATGGCGCTGGACTCCTGCCCGTGTAACTGACACCTCGTTTCCACCACTGGTTTGCTCCTGCTGTCTGGTCTGATGGGGGTTCACGTTTCCAAAGCTTGGCAGCGTGGTGGCATGTGAAAAATGTCCCATGTCAGGTCAGCAGGAGAGAACAGCAGGACGTGCTTGTGTCTTCAGTTGTTTTCACGTATTCCATGAATGCTGGAACTCAGTCAACAACAAAGAACAGACCTTAGTGTTAACAGGAAGAACAATAGGATACTGGGGCTTTAAACTAAAGTTACAAAGGCTAAAACTGTCAGAAATGCTTCAATCACTCATTCTGTTTCCTAACTATATAATTTTATATCTCAATCATCATGTTTCTACATCTATATTTCCATTTGTTTCAGCTGTTTCTTCACCTCCTCACCTGTTCCAGGTTTTATGCTCATTATCTTGCAGCTCATTGTCAGAGGCTGCCTCTTCTTCTTCTCTTGTGTATTGAGTTTGTTTTTGTATTCACATCAGATTCAAGAAGACTGTCACGGCTAATCTAAGAAAAGTGGTGAAAAATGTCAGCTTTTAAAAGGCTGGGTGATCACGTCAGCTTACACTTGTTTACAACACAAACTCAGATCTAATGTCATTTTCAAGATTTGACCAAAATCCCTAAAACTTAATCTTATCCTCAGAAATGATGATTTTAGTTTAACGGGAAAAGTAGGAAGTGATTTAAATTATTGCATGTACAGCGAAGTCTTTATCTGATAACACACGATTTGTCAAACAACTATTTTATCGAGTGTTTTTGGTTTATTAGAGACCATGTTAGTGGAAACAGTGAAGACTGAAGATAAAAGCGATCTGCGTTTGTTTGATGGTCGCAGCTCAAGGCGAACAGCTGGAGTCACACCATCATCTATAGATTGATTTGCATTTTCAGGAAACACAAACACCAGATTCTACCAAACATGATGAATATAATGAATGTAGAGTCACTGAATCTAATTTCTAATGTTTTTACTGAACTGTCAGCCCCAGCAGTGTGAGCTCAATGCACACTATTTCATTGGTTTGAAACACAGGCTGAAAATAAAGCTAAAATCTCATGTGACCCCAGTAAATCGGCACAATAGGGTGTTTTTCTCTACAAAATGTTTGAGAGCTGTAAAAATGCCAGAGAGAAATATGGTGGTGAGGCAAGCGCACGGTTCAGAGGAGGTGTGAGAGTGTCATTCACCGTCCCCCTCAGGCCGGCGATAATCCTTCTGCTGTTTTATGATCCACCAACTGCGTCAGACTGTTTCCATTTCAAAACGCATCCTCCAGCCACCGTGTTTCTGCTCGCTGGTCTGCAGCCAAGCAGAGCTGTTTCCAGAGCAGAGACCTGTGTGTGTGTATATTTACTGGCAGAAAGCAGGAGGCAGATGGATGTGATCTCTTCCATGTCCCTTTATTGTGAATATTATAAATTGCCTGCATGAGGTCTGGTAACTTTGTACATTTTGGTTTGGAAACAATTAAATTTGATTTCCCAACCACTTCTTAAATAATTCTTTTTCATTCATTATTTCTTTTATAAACAGCCATGAGGAAGATTAATTGACAAGAATCACATCCGAATCTCTGACCATTTCCATTCATGTATGAGTTGTTGTTGGATGAAAATGATCCTGTTTGCATAAATCACACCTGTTCAAACTGTGGTGACTCTATCCTGTTTAAAGTGAAAACTCCTGCGTGTGTAATAACTGTTAAGAACATTTCTCACAGAGCTTCTTTCTGCTGCTCCATCACAGCTGATCACATGCCCCTTCCTGTCCCCAGCATCCTGTAGGAACCTTCTCTGAGGTCTTCCTCTTCCTTCCTGGCAGCTTCATATTCAGGATACTTTGTCCCAGATGTCCACTGTCTCTCTGTCCCCTGGCCATCCCAAACTTGCATCTCCAACTTTGTCTTAACAAAGCCAGCAAAGAACAAAGGCAGCAACTCATTAATATTCATTATTCAAATTTGCTGGACTCTGATTGGCTAACAAACTAGCCTATGAGAGCAAGGTATACTGTTTCCTGCCCCGCTGCACATGGCAACAGCACATGTAGTCTCTTCCTGTTTGATACGTCTTATGCTAACAGCTTTTAGCCAGCAGCATGCTAGGTGTGGCTTCCACTGCGGGAGCTGCTGAATAATAACGAGCAAAGGCGTTGTGATGAAACAAATATCGGCCGTTCGAACTTGGGAAAAGTCGGGTTTTATCAAGTTTTTTGGTAACTTCTCATGATCCTTTGCAAGCGTTTGTTATTTGGTTACTTGTTGACCTGTTTTCACACCCACTATGAAGGTAAGAACACCTGTGGAGCTAAAATATTCAACAGAAACCTCAGAAAAACTGTTTTTAATGGAAGGAACTCTTTAAGAAAACTCAAGGAGTCTAAAACAAATCTTGTACACTTGCGACCTCTAGTGGTGAATTTATAAAGTACAACAGGCTGCTTGATTTCAGGATGTAATTGATACTTTTATTTTTTTTAAAATAATTAAAACATGGATAACATTTGGAAATTTAAATTAAATACAAGTCCAGATGAAATGACTTGTTAGATGTTCTCTATATGCAACTTTTAAAAGAACACAACTTAAACATACTGATGTCTGTTTCATCAGCCAGGCAGTGAATCCCTTTCACACGATCTCCATTAAAGTTGATCGTCTGTGTTTAAAATATCTTTCAGCTGTGGATATGTACTGACAACTTCATGATCCTTTAGAACCTGGAGAAACTTAGCACTAGTATCTGGACCTTTACCGATCACCAGATCAATCAGGTTGGTAACAGCTTCTCCTGGTCTGGAATATGATTTCAGATCCTGATACTGTCTGTCAGTGACTATGTGGTTTTGGTGCACATGCTGCAGTATGTGTATGTGATCTGACATCAGGAACTGAATGAGCTGAACTTTGTGTTCAGTGATTGTTTTCACAGCCTGGTCCTGTAAAAACACAGATAAAAGCTTTTAGTATGACTCTAAAATAATAATTATCAATAAACAACAACAACAAACCAGCTGATATGATTAATATCTACAGACATTTAGCTTTGACGTGTAGTTTTAATGCTTTCTATAAACTCTTTTACCATTTTTTTCAGCTTTTTGAGTGAAAAGATATCTACTGAGATGTACTGAAAACATCTCATGTATCCATCTGTATATACAGGGTGTGATTTGGGTTCCTGTTTGCTGTTAAATAGGATCAATCCTCCAAACACAAAAATCATTTAATGCAGGAACTGTGTGTTTCTAATAAGTCGTTCTGGTGCAGGATTCTTACTTGTCTATAACCAGATGAATGAGGCTCAGTGATCCGAGAAGAAACATCTGCAGGATTTCCAGCAGCTGAACAGAAAAAAATAACTATATAGATTAATATTAATACATTTTCATTGTAGCTTTTATTAATTACATGTAACAGAAAGGATCAAATTTATAAATGCTTTATAATGTTGCACACAGCCACAGTAGTAAGTAATTATTTTATTTAGTAAGTAAGTATTATTTATTTATACAGCATCTTTCACAGATAAAAATCACAAAGTGCTTCACAAAGGATAAAAACAGTAACATAAGATGTAAAAGATAAAAGAAATAAAAAAAACAACTCGTCAACAAAAGGCTTTCCTAAAAAATAATGTCTTTAGTCCCTTTTTAAACGTGTCCACAGAGTCGTCCACACAGAGCAATAAAGGAAGGGCATTCCAAAGTCTGGGGGCAGGACAGATCTCCTCAGGTCTTATAGCGGGTCTTGGGGACCACAAGAAGGTTCTGGCCAGAAGACCAGAGGCTGGACCTCTTAACACTCTGAAAGTTAAAACTAAATGTTTAAAATCAATACGGAATTTGATTGGGAGCCAGTCAATGCAGCGATATGAGGATGACGGGGGGGAGAGGGGGGAGTCCTGTTAAAAGTCTGGCAGCTGAATTTTGGACAGTCTGTTAAGAGTGGACTTATTAAAACAAGTGAACAAAGAATTACAATAATTAAGATGTGTCGACACAAAATCATTGATAATCATTTCATTTCCTGGTCTGTCTTTGATAGCATACAGTATGTTGGATTTTAGCAACGTTCAAAAGGTGATTAAAAACTATTTCTAACAAGGTGCTTACAGCCACAGTAGTTTACTAAACGTCCTGTTTTTGTTTGTTTGTGATGTTAGCTAAATATCTCATGAACCACTGGATGGATTTTCTATTGGAGTTGATCTTGATCTCATGTAAACACTCTGAACACTAACCAGATGTTAGAACAGCTGTAATGATGTACTTTTTACATGTATATTGAGATTTGCTGGAAGATTATACTAAAATGACTCCAACAGTTGCACGTTCAATCTTGAAACAATCTTGAAAAAGAAACAGTTATAAAAAAAATAGATCTCACAATTCTACCTGGTAAAATAAAAGTCAAATTTCAAAAATTTGAAGTTTGATATGAGGGGTGGTTTAAAACTTTTGCACAGCATTGTTACCTGAATGTGACGGTTTCAGAGTGACTGAGAAGTTGATGTCTCCATCAGCAGTGACACGGTGTAGTTTATCAGTACAGCTCACACTCATACCTTGTGCAGTATAATCTGCTGTTACATTTCCTAAAAACAAAGAAGAACTTTCTTTTATCACTGATTCATTTACTCATAATTCCTGAAGAACGAGGGATTTTTATTCCTACCAGATCTTTTACGTCCTGGTTTGCCTTCAATCTCCACATTAAATAAGAAAGATTTAGCCGATGTGTCTGTGATCACTCTGGACGACACGACACTGTTATCATCAGCAAATGTTGTTGGATGTGGCGAGTCTGCAAACAGGAAACACCATCAGAACTCCAGACTCAGGTAGATGTCTGATCAGTGAAGAGACTTTCACAGACCTGCAAAGAAAAAGTTCTGCAGTGGACGGAAGTGTTCCAGATTGTTCATCAGAATCTTAATGAAGCAGGTTTCTTTTTTTTTCTTGATGATTATTTTCAGAAGTTCTCGAATCTTCTGAGCTGCATCTTCATGCTTTGTTACCTCTTTATGGTCGTTCACTGATAAAATATCACCCCATTTATCAAGAATGAGATCAGGGTCAGTTGAAAGCCACAAACTTAGAGTCTCCTGCTGAGACCTCAACTTGTCCACCAGCTGGTCCATGTCCTGAAGTGGGACAGAACATGATCTGTGTCACTGTTACAAGACAAAGTTTTGGTTGAGGTTGGATAAAATCTTAATTAACAGTAAATGTGTGGACTAAACAAAAAGTCCAAGAAGATTAGATCTTTTTTATAGGGACAGCTAAAGCTTTCAGATTCACAGAATAGAAACTCAACAGATTCTCATTTAAATTCGATTTTTTCCCTCTCACAGATACTTTCGATTTATTTATTTTTTATAAATTGTTCATTACTTTGAACTGACAGAGTCGAACTTTGGAAAGTAATAAATAAATCAAACCTGTCCTAGAACCGAAAGTCTTGGTCCGTTCGGAAAGATTTCACTTCCAATAGCAGAAAACAGACGCGTCATCTGTAAGTAGGCGTGGCTTCACAAACTGAAAGCAGCTGGAAATAAAAAAAATTCCAGTTGATATTTTTTAATCTTCAGCAGCAACAAACTGCAGTTCAGAACGAAGTGTGTAAATATGCTGAAATGAAGATCTACATTTATTTGGAGCGAAATAGTGCCAGCAGCTGTCAGACAATGTTACCCACAATGCATTGCGCCAGGCCCGTACATTTTTGTGATGGAACTTGAACCAGAAAGACTCTAATCTTACTGTCTTTAGGGATTTTGTATGAATTCTGAGTTTTAACTCTCCTGTATGTTTCATCTTATTCTTCTTTTATGTTTTGAGATTCCAAAAGTTCTTATTAGTGTTTTTATACAATATAATAAATTATATAATGTTAATTTTGACAACAAAAAAGAAACGTCTTTCCTGATTCATCACAGGCATTTTGTTTCAAAACTTTATTTAAAATTTGAAACTGAAAAAAAAACCTGTATCCACATGATAAAACATCACAAATAAGCAATAAGACAGCTGAACAAATCTTTATTTAAAGAAAATGTATAAATGAGATTAAAAAGATTTAGAGGACATTATTAACAAAATGAATTAAATTGTCATACAGCCTAAATAAATTGATGTTTCAAGACTTTTTATGTGAATTTGAGTCATAAACAAAAAAATCCAACACCAGAGAAACCTTTAGGAAACAGCATTTATGAATAAAACATTTAGATTTTAAGATCAAATTTTTGATTGTGTTGTTTTGTTTTCCATTTGAGGACCACGTGATTATTTGAAAGAATTAAGGACAGTTATTACTTTTGGATATGAAGTAAAACTGGAAGTACATTAAGCACATTAACTGATGAGCTGCTGGTGAATGTGCTGGATTTTTTGTTGTGAAAATATTGCAGAAGTTATTGCAGAAATCAGAATAATAAAGATGGGATGGAGGTGAGTTCAGAGGTTTAGCAATTTGCAAGATGAGTGAGAAGCGTGCCATAAAATTTCCTTCATTGGAACTAATTAAGTTGAACGAATATGTGGATCTGACTTTGGAAATAAGGTCCTTGTAATGGAGAATGTGAGTTTACCTCTTGATACCTCGTGATTCAACACCGCCACCAGGTGGTGTGTTCAGGTACAACTAATGACGTCAAGAAGAGAAGCAAATCACAACAGTGAGTATAAAACCAGGTTCAGGGCAAAACTGTATCATGGACACAAAAATGTTGCAAGAGACGCAGACAGTATTTTTTTTATTAGTTTACCAAACTTTTCTCTCACTTTTGTAAAACCTCCCTCTGAGTTTTCTTCTGTCTTATCCAATGTTCGGCCGCATCATCAGGGATCCAGAACCAACCAGATGATGCACAGATCTCTTTATAACACTGTTGTGCGACTGATATTTAGGATGTCACCGTGCATGTGGAAGTTCAGTCACTTTGGGTTTTTTCACTCTTGTTTCCAGATGAGACATCATCACAGACCTGAAGCAACATCTGTTTATACAGGATCTAGTTTCCCAAGAATGTCTTCAAATATTGATTTTTACTCTGATAATTAACAGCGTTCAATTCAAATCCACGTAAATAAACTAACTAAAAAAGAAGTCAGACAGACTGATGTGGGAAATTCTTGATCCTTAATGGTTAAACATGAATAAATACAATATAACAATAATAAAAATAATAATCTTGATGTAATAATAATATAGAATCAATGAATGTAACTTCTATTAAATTTTTTTATTGCTAGTATTAATGTACTGCAGACAAAGCTATTTAGAGTTTAAAGAATGATTTTACATTTTTGAAAAATATATTATTATAACTGCTACTACAACAGCACAATAATTATCATTAACAGCCATCACTGGAGTTCCTTTACATTCAGTTCCTAACAGCAAACTGACGTAAATGTTCCTCAGTTTGGTTTTATTTCAGAAACAGTTACTGAATCGGCACAAAATGTCACTTTTTATTATGAAAGATCAAACTGTTTTATTTATTTGGAGTTTGTGGTGATACAGTCGAACTTACGAAAACACAAGCTGTGTTCTGCAGTTGTTTCTGCTGCATGGATGAACATGTTTCATATAAATCACACCATTCAGGGTTAATTCTGTGGATTAGATGAAGAAAATCCACCACATCACACACAAATACACAGAAATAATATTAGTCTTTCAGGTCCTGAACATTGTTTCATTTATCAAGAAGTGAACAAATAATCAATCTGGAATTCAGATTCATCACTCTTCCTGTTTGGATTTATTTCAGACTGAGACAAGAGAAACTATTTTAATCTGGAGGTTTAACTCTAATCTTACTGTGTTTAGGTAAAAACACACCTGTTGTTACTGCGGAGGTGTGTGTTTATTACTACATGTGCTTTTAACAAAAGTGGCGTTTCGCTCCAGCATCACGGTTCTCCTTCCAGATGTCTGATTGAGTTCACTCATGTCCACCCCCGAGTCTAAGCTGGTCTCTCGACTCTCGATGGGCCTCCGTCTCCTCTGCTGCTCCGACACGGCATAACGAATCTCAGCTGCAGGTTTTCCCTCCAGTGATACAAACCAGGCCCGAGGAGGCTGATGTGACGGGGTTTCAGATAAACATGAGAAGGTATGGACTGAATGTCTGTTCTTCCCGATTTTATTTAATGTCCCTGGTACTGATACGGACTCTGGGAGGCTGAAAGGACCCCTGGATGTGTTGTCGGCTGCCTGAGAGCTTTCTAACCCTCCAAGCTGGTCCTCAGGTTCTACCACGTTGCTCTTGGTTGCAGAGGGAGCGTTCTGCAGTGTCTGGGTGAAGCTTTCTGTCCTTTGTGTTTCTGTAGCAGCTCCATTTGAAGTTCCCACTCGTGGCAGAGTGGCCGACCTGCTCCAGTTGGCCTGCTCCGGTTCTTCCTCTAAATTAAAAAATGCTGAAGCAGGAAGAATTGCGACAGGTTGGTTGTAGAAGAAGAAACTATCTGTGAGAGATGCAGGAAGTCCAGTTTGTTCAGAAGCAACATCACTCAGCTCAGTGTGAAGCTCAACGGCCACGGCTCTTGGGTTCATGATTACATCACTGCTGTGCCCTGAGGTGAAGGAGGCGTTGCACTGGATGTGCTGCCTTTCTGTCAGAGTTTGGTTCTGCACATCTGACGTATAACAAACTTTTCCTAAAAACGTTTCAGAGACGTCCTCCTGACATGTGGAAGTGGTTTGGTCCTTTTTCATCCCAGCTGCAAACATCCTGGTTTTATTTTCACTGGGTTGTTTCCTTTAAAATAGACAAATATTAATAATCAATTAATAACATGTCTGTTACAGACTTAATTGACACTGTTAAGCTGCAGAAGGGACAATATTTAAGCTTGTTTCTCACTGATATTAAATATAATTAAAATTAATTCTTGTTAATTCACATGCAAAGTTTCAAAGGTTATCAACTTTAAGTTTTAATGCTTGACTTGATTCATTTTCTTTCTGAAAAACTGCATTTGTGATTCATTTTTCATATGAAATGATGTTGATCCCCTGCTTTGATGCTCTATGTTCAGTTCTCTCATGATACATGTAGTTTGATTCACATATTAACAACTGTGAGCTTCATAAAAAGCAACATTCCTGAACAAAAGACTAAAAATCTGGAATTATGACATTCATCTTACAAATATTAATCAGAGTAATAGTTTGATACCTGCAATAATATAACAGCCCAGTCAGAGTGCAGAAGACAAGAACAAGTGTTCCACCGAGAAGAGTCATCAGGAAAAATAAATTAGATGAAATAAAATCCTCCAGGGTAGCGAGTCCAAAGGAATCTACAGAAGATCAGAGAAGGTCCAAAAAATAATTACAAGAAGCTCAAACATAAATTTAATAAATACAATGTTGGTTCTCTTGTAGTTTTCTCCTGAAAAGTGATCCAAGTAAAAACACCTGCCTCATGTTTACCTGCATGTTTATGTCATGTGACAGAGGAAACAAGTCAAATTGTAAAAATAAATAAATTCTGCTAAAATAGTTTGAACAGATCTGTTTCCCCCTAAAGTGACAGTTAATCTGATTTATAATGTTTCAAATTAAGTGTTTAACCTGAATTGGTATCTATTGGTATGATCACGTGTGTGTTGGAATTAAGCTAAATGTGTTTTGATGAGCCCCAAATGAGATGAGACTGGAGCTTTGTGGCCTGAGATACAGTAGTTATTTTATTTGTTTAATGTGGAAGGGTAACAACAAATTTGGGTGTGTAAAGTTGATGGTGCAAACGTGCCTACGGTGGAAGATAAAGGTGCTGCGATCCAGTGACCCAGGTGAGGAGCTGTAAACATCCATGTGAGTTTTCCATCCACCAGCATCATCTTTCCAAGTCCTTTTCTCATCCATCCTCCTACAGAGAACATAAGCACATCAATGTTGATTAATAACACAACAAGAATAATTCATAATTGAATCTAATTAAAACCATGAAAAACACAATGAATCCAACCCTTTGGAGTAAACATCACATTTGATTCAAACAAAACTATTGTCAGTTTTCATGTTTCTGCAAACGGGATAAAAATCTGCAGATCTGCTGTCTATAATGATGTCAGAAACTCATCTGCAGTCATGTTTCTCTAAAAAACATAATCTGATCAATGATTAGAAAATAGGATTCAGTCAGAAATGAGTTTGGATCATCTTCTAGAATTAAAAATAAATGAAATGATCCACAGAACAGCTTTAACTGAAGAGAAGCTCAATCATACAACACAACTTAAGCTATGATGGGGATGAATTATCAGCTTGTGTGTTGAATCTGATTCTGATTTGTACTCACCAGTAGTTTGATTAAAGAACCATGCTGGAACAACATCTGTAACTCGAAGTCCACAGCTGTCAGGAACACCGAGGCTGATCTGGATCGGCCCAGTTACACGCAGCTCTGAATCTCCTGAGAAAAGCTGCACACTGACAGCTGCTACCGGGTTTAACGCCACGCTGACATAACCTGGATGCAACAGGAAAACGCTGAAGTAAAAAAGACTGAAATGTTCCTGTGTAAAAGTCTTCAGCCAGCCACTGCTTTGCTTTTTATCTTTTTGTTCAGAGCAGTTGAACTTTTAAAGTCATCTCTGTAGTGTACTGTAGTGTAGTCTTGACTGGAAGTTCTTCAGGATTTTTAAATGTTTAAAGTTTTTCACTGGCCTTTGACTTTTCTTCTGTTTTTAACGTGTAAAATTTTCTCTTATTTGTCTTCTTTAAGTTTTTTTTTGACGAATTTCAGTAATGTAAAAATGATCTTATCTGTGAAATTTATTGTGCATGCAACAAAAGACTGGAATAAATCATGCTGAGTGTGCAAATAAAAATAGAATCAGCATGTGCAACATAGACAAAACTCACAACTGGCTGCAAAAGTTTTCCCCAGAAACTGGATTTGGAGCTATTTAGCTCAGAAATAAAACACAGGGGTGTGGTTACCATGGCGAACTTTATGAGCCACTGGCAGGAGCTTTAACTTTTTATTAGATGTTGCTTCCCTTTACATGTCTTTAAACAGTTTGTACATTAAACCATCGGTGCACGTCTCAGCTTTATTTTTATTACAATTTTTATTAAAAAGCTGATGTTTGAATTTTAGCTGCAAACTTTAAAACTTTCCAGTTAACAAATAAATTTTGCACAGTTTGAAACATTCCGTTTCAGGCTTACATGATAAAAAAGAAAAATGAAGTGACATATTATCTGATTAGATTAATGATCACTAACATTAGTTCTGTGAGATGCTGTGTAATGTTTCAATAACAAATATTATACCTGATTTACTGATCAGGATACCGAGCGTGTTTAGAGATTCGTGCTGTTCTGATGTCACTTTAGAAACAGTGACAAAAGCTTTGATGGAGGTGATGTTCCTGCTGTGCGTCAGGTTCAGAAGTGTCTGAGGAAACATGACCACAGGCTGGGAAGAGACATCTTAAAACAAAAGAAAAAAAGAGCAATAAATCTTCCGTATATCACATTTCATTTATATTTAAATAAGTACATTGATAAAGTAAAAACATTTACAGTACCAGGTGTTTTGCCAGTGACCAGGACTGAATCTTCAAAGAGCCAGATGTTCCCTTGATTCAGTCTGAGCAGTGAAACAGTCAATGATGAATATACTGCAACAATAAGAGAGAAAAGAGGAGAAACATGCCAAAATATTAGTGTTTTAAGTTTTAGTGTTTTCCCACTAGATGGCAGTGTAGCATTCAGCACTGAAGAGACAAACTTTTCTAACGTTCAAAACATTTGTTCAAGTATGAAGATTCTATTTCCTGCTGCCACAGAACTCTGAAAGAATAAAGATTAGACCCCAAAATAAACACAGCTAACATCTGGGAGCTGTCACTTTAAAAGGAGCTAAGTTAGGACCAGAAACTTGACTTTGCATTAAAGTCCAAACTGTATTTGTGTGTTTCTGTTTGTATAACTTATTAGGAACAAACTTACTTGGTGTTCTGTTGGTTTTACAAGGCAGCAGATTAGAAATGTAGCCAATCTTGCTGGTTACAACTGCGATGGGCAGGCCTGAGTGGTAAGGAACATGAAGCAAAGCACTGCCGTCCTTCCCACTTAAAGCTGAGAGTTTCTTAGTGTAGTTGATGAAAAGCTCCACTCGTGCCTGGCTCAAGGGCTGCTGATTCAGCATGTCATTTACCTGGACCCTCAGGTTAAAGGGGGACCCTGAAAAAAAAGCCACATTTACAAAAAAGTCAAGGCAAAGACCATGATGGAGGTGTATCTAATGGATGTTTCAGTCTCAGATTCAAGACTCATGAAAACATGATATAACATCTATAATAGTCATAAAAATGCTACTTCCACAGTATGAAGGGATTAAAAGTACAATCTTGAGTTGGGCTTGTTGAAAGTTTTCCTGCTAATCTGAGCAATACTTTTATGCTGCGTGGGCGTGAACTTTCCTCTGACAGAACAGAGGAGCCTGTAGTTCCAATTAACCTAGATGGGACCTTATTGACAACACAACAAGAATACTAATCTGCAGAATCTCTTGAGGATATCAGGCAATTAATCTCAGTCAATCATAATAAGATCAACTTAAATACCAAAGATAAGCATTCTGCAAGTTACTCAGTTTAGAATCAATTTCCAATAAAGTAATTATTTTCAGAGAATTCATAATCATTATATTTGTTCAGACAGCCACAAAAAAAAATCCCACCGAAGGCCTAAAATGATTATGTAAAAACTTTACCCCATTAGCCACTCACACTATGCACCAGTGGCCAGTAATGAGCTCATGGCAACAAGGATTTACATCCTTGAGGTGTTGCATAACAATGAAAGAATGCTCAGTAATCTATCACAGTTTAGCTGAATGAATTAAGCCATGAAAGAAATATAACAGTCAATGACTGAGAGTAAAAGGTGACTGAATGGAACAAATGTTAAAACTGGACTAATCAATATTAACATATCAGTAATTGTATAAACTGAAACACATATTTAGATATTAAATTAAACATTCTAATTTTTTAGCCTCAGCATCTTGATGTTTACAGCTGAAAAAGCTTATATAAATATATTTATTCAATCTTTATTTCAACACACAATCCGCCATCACAAATTTATTAAATGATACAATTCTAATAACAAGTAAAAACATGGAGAAAAGACAACAATGTGAAGAGATGTTGTCAGTATGTCCTAATATAGCCCAAGCCTTTAGCGGCATAACTAAAGGGATGGATCAGGATAAGCTAACACCAACTATAAGACTGATCGAAAGGAAAGTTTTAATTCCTAAAGGTACACAGGTAAATGAGCATTTATGGCTTCTTAAAGCTGCTATCCTTAATTTGCATAACAAATTAGCTTAACATATTTTTTTCATGCCCATTAAAAACATTTTAACACAGCATGGAGAAAAATATGTTGTGAAGATTAAAAAGAAAAAAAAATGGAAAAAAAAAAAATTAAGTGGTTCTCCCGTATTTGTCTAAAAAAGTCAACCAATCAAAGGGTTCGGCCCGAAAGGAATGATTGGACCGTCTCTCCACCCATACAGTCTTCCACATTCATTTAGCTTCTGTGCACCTAAAAAACTGAGACATATTACCGCAGCACACCACTGCTGGGAGTGTTCACCGCTCTACCATGTCACAGCAGGAGAAACAGCCGCTGGCTGGTTCCGCGTCAGGTTCAGGACAAAGTAACAATTAATGTCATCGTTCGTTGTTATATTGTTTTCACTTACTGGTGATTCCGCCATGTTACGGTACTTAAATGAACTGAGGACCAGTGTCTTGCACTCGGTCGTCTTCTGGTGCTACACGTGTTTCCAAACCTGGGGGGGGGCGTGGCTTAGGAATTCTACCCGACGGGAGGGGCTGAGAGTTCTGTGACTTTGTTGACAGTCTAAGCTAGGCTATCTGAAATCAGGTATATCAGCTTTAAGGGACTGCTACATTTACACCCACTTCCAGGGTAAAAAACTGAAAAAGAAAGTGCTTTTCTTAACCTGTAAACTTCTCAGTGTAACTTTAGCTTCCTAAATATTACCAGCCAAAGGAAAAAAATATGTGCATCAGTCTTTGTTTGACTGCATCATGCATAATAAGGCAAAACTGAATATTTTAGGAGACAAAGTAGAAGTAGGCTGAATGATTCTCTGCCAGCTCCAGTGTGTTTTCTTTCACTTATATTCCCACTATAAATATTGTCTGAACTGAACTGAACTGCTTCTGTACAGTCTCAACTGGAATTAAAGTTCTGTGAGCTATAAATCTCAGCAGCAAGCTCATCATCAATTCTACTGTAATTTTCTACAAAGAAGCACCATGAAGAAGCACTTATTGCACTTTTTATCTGAAATGAAGTGCTGAAGCACTGCTACAGCAGCAATCTCACTTGCCATAATAACCTAAGCATCCTTCTATAAGTGGTAACAAAAGAACCCTGACAGTAGCAGCGGCTGGATTGCTGCTACTCGGACTGTTCATAATCCTGCTGCTAAAAGATCTGCCAAAAGTTTACTAAAAAAAAAAAAGAGAACTCAGGAAGCCCAGCTTAGTGCTACCAGCCAAAACTGGACAACTACATCACTGCCCCAAACATTTTCCTTTGAACAGAGCTAAGAGGTTGCTTGGAGCTGCCGGGATTGCCTCCATTTTCAACCACCAACAAGCATGTACATTTGGCCATTGCTAACACTAACGCAGCTGGACAGGAGGTTGTTCTGAGAGAGGCAGCCTTCTATTTTCAATGTGCATGTCATGTCTCTCAGGCCAAACACAACAAAAAGAGGGGGTGACTAAATCTGAAGTGGAGATGCTTTGTTCCAGATTACTATAATCTCCCCATTTGGCAAACTGATCCACAGTACAAAGAGGTTTATGAAGTGGACAAAAACAGGCTGCCTGAGGCCACTCGGAGTGGTTTCAACACTGTTATTATCAGCAACAGAATAGCCACGATGCAAGACAGAACAGATAATAGAATAAAGAATATGATTATTGAAAATAAAATAGGTAAAAGCACAGATTTACTTTGATAAAAGGATAAATGTTGCACTAGCCAAAAGGTAATGAAAATTACAGTGCAAAAGAAAGAACACAAACATGTTGACTATTTCATGAGACCACCAGGCAGCACAAACAGATGGTCCAATAGGGATTTATCTGAAATGACTCTTGTCCCCTGCATGTGTTGGAATCAGTCCATAGTTTCCACTGATGAAGGGAAAGCACGCTTTCATGTGTTTCTCAGGCAGAAGTGTCGAACTGCAGTGGAATCAGAGACAAACGATGGCTCCCGGTGCATCTTGGGGTGAATTATAACAACAAATGTGTTACTCAGTTAATTAAGTAAGACACCAATAAAAATATTAATCCCAGAACTAGAGAGGTGGCCATCTGTTTTGATCTTGATTTTCAGTTTATCTAACACGAGTTGAAAGTGGACGGACATTCCCTCTGTGATTTTACTTCAAACCGACGCCTGCAGGGACAAGACTTGGCATCGTTCAACAGAAGCCAGCAGGGCCGGAGGAGGGAGGGTGTCGTTTGAATATGAGACAACAGCATGCTCAGTTACATGTCCAAGTTTTGTTGTCCACATTGCAGACACAGACCGGGTCATGGGATGGAAAAGTACTCCTACATCAACATGAATTAGTCATGAATCATTTGATAAACAGGGTCACAGAACCTTCTTTCAGCTCTGCTGCAGGAAAAGGGGCAAGAGGAGGACAGATTTTAGATTAAAAGGTTGAGAGAGATGCTTTTACTTCAGTTTTTCTGACAAATTGAGCAAGATGAACAGGTGGTCTGCATAAGTGGCAATTTTTTATCTTCCCAAAATCTCACCAGACATTGATAAAATGCCACAATGTTGTAAATAATGTGGACATGATGATAAGTGAGTGTGAGACAGACGGGGAGGCCCTTATTCAGGAGGAGCAGCTCTCTCACTTCACTTATTACTCATGAACAGATCAGATCTGTGAGCAAATCCTCACAGATGGTGGACTGAATAAGAACATAATCTGATATTCTTTCAGTATATAGTCTGGTGCTATGAAGAAAAATAATAATAAATAGAATAAAAACATTCATTTAGATTTCGTCTTAAACATTTTTAAGTTTATTTTAATTTAATAAAACGGTACAAACAGTGAAATGACTGTCTGGTTGAGTTTTACATGAGTTTATTCAAACCTGGCAGTGTCACGCGCAGTTGCTGAAAAGGCTCTTGTTTCATGTGATCCCGGTTTGAAAAGTTTCTCTCATCAGTATGCAGAAGGTGTCCCGGTGTCGGTGGGAACTCTCCGGTTGTTTCCGCGGTTCTGATCAGAACCAGCGCGCAGAACAACAAACACTCCCAGAACAACACGCGCATGACGGAAACAACTAACTGTAGATCCGTTCACGGGATCTTCTGGGTCCAGTTCATCAACAAGTTAGAAAAGATCAGCAGGTCCCTCCATCATCCGGACTACTTTTCTGTCCGTCAGTCTTTAAACTGCAAAAGAAACTCCGCCCCTTTAACGCCCCCGCAAAAAGATCTATCTATCTATCTATCTATCTATCTATCTATCTATCTATCTATCTATCTATCTATCTGAAAATAAATTCAGTCATACAGCATATTTACTGTAATAAATAATGTGGTGTGTTTTTTCTTCTTTCTTTTGGAGGGGGGGTTAAGGGGGGATTAAGAGTTGGCTTAATCTTGCCAAAATATTTTTTTCATTGGAAACAAATTTGGGCTGCATGGTGGAGCTGTGGGTAGCACTACTGCCTTGCAGTGAGGAGGTCCTTGGTTTGAAACCGGGCTGGGGCCTTTCTGTTTGCATGTTCTCCTTGTGTATGTGTGGGTTTTCTCACAGACACTCCAGCTTCATCCCACAGACCAAAAATATGCATGAGGTTAATTGGCAGCTCTAAATTGTCCCCAGGTGAGTGTGAATGATTGTCCATGTGATGGACTGGTGACCTGTCCAGATGACCCCGCCTCTCACCCTGACTGCTGGAGATAAACACCAGCTCCCCATGACCCTGAATTAGTGGGTATAGATGATGACTGACATGTTGTTTCCATCAGGTGTTTCTTAATTTAAATGTTTATTTGAATTAAAATGTGACTTCCTGAAAGACAGCAACATTATTTATTAAAACAAAATGAGTTAGCATTTTCTGAGTGAAAGACAACAAGAAAATTCCAGTCCAAACTGTCATGTAAAGAAACTTTAGGTGCTTTTTATTTTGATGAAAATGACTCTTGTATCATCTCTTTTCTACCACTAGATGGGGGTGATGCAGCATCAGCCCATCATCAAAGCAAACTTTTAATCAGCAATTAAATTAATTAGATAATCATCCAGTTAATAAGAGCTGCAGCTCCATGTTTGATACAGAGGAGTGAGATTTAGACATGAAACCTGTTTCTGAGACAGCAGCTGCGTCCGTCACACAAACAGAGGAAGATGAACTCAAGAATAAAGACATCAACGTTTAAAGTTAAAGGTGTAGCTGCGTTAACCTGGGACTGACTTTGCAGTTATTTATAGGTTTAGCTTTGGAGGGCTAATATGTGGCTCCATTAAACATTAAAATTCTGCCTCAGGACTTTTTTAAAAATTCTTTTTTATACTTCAACATTTTAATAACTAATTTAAACCCCATTCTTTCTGCACTCAGGTACAAAGCTGTGAAAGGCCACAGTACTTTTGATGGAGTAAATACAAAAAGTATCCTCACTGAGCTCGTCATGTTTGAAATGACAGAACTTTGAACTGGTTTAACATCCACTCAGAATGTTATCTGTGTTTAATTTAACAAACCCTATTGGTTTCTTCCTCGTAGTCAGCTGTTTATTTCTACTTTTAGTGCAAGCAGAAACATTTAGAAATGTATTCAAAATAAACACAGCCATTCTTCCGCTCTAAATTAAACCCTACAGACAAAAAATAAACTCATTTTCTTGGAATAATGGATTTGGTGTTTAATGGGAACGCACTCGCTACAGCAATTTCCTCTGAAACAAGCTGTTCACTTTCTCTCATACTGTAAAAACAAGCCTCATGGTTCACTGTTTTATCCTAATCTGTCACTTATGAACACTTATAGTATACCACACAGCAGAGGCGTGAAGCTGCATTATTAAACACACATTGTTGATTGAATAAGCAGCTTAAAAAAAACCTTTATGACTTGTAATAAAATCAGATCAAATCTGGTAAGACTGTGTACTTTGTGGATCATCAGTAAAGGAGGAGAGAGAGGTTCAGATGTTATTGAGAAGGTTCAAGATGGTCCAGCATGCAGCACCAGGACTATCTCCTAAAGTGGATTCTTATTTGAAATGGGCTTCAAAGAAACCATTTATCTGCAAGGAAAACAAAGATGGACTGATTTTCTGTCAAAAGTCCAACTTGCTGGACTCCTGAAGACTGGAGTTCACTGACAAATACGCGTTTTGATTGTTTGGAGCATCTGACAGAAGGCTTGTCCTGAGCATGAAGCTGCCTCTCAAGGGTGTACAGTGATGTAGCTGGTAGCACCGTTACACTGCGGCAAGAAGGCTCTGGATTTAAAATGTGGCATTTCCACATGGACCATGTAAGTTCCTTCTGCATTAGCTTTGGTTTCCTCCCATTGACCAAATATTTGCAGAATAGATTAACTGGAGGTTCCAAACTGGCCCTAAGTGTGAGTGTGAATGCTTGTTTATGTCTCTGTGGCTTGTGATTGTCTGATAACCTGCCCAGGACAAGTACTGAACATGTAGACTGTTTCTAGATAAGAACACAGCAGGTAACTAATATTCCTCTGAGAACAACTTCTCCCAACAAACAAACTTTTTACATAAAAAGCCTCACAAACTTAGTGTACTGCATTACTCTTCAGTATAAGCACAGACGCATCTGACACATTTGGGGAAACTTTGGGAAAAACAAAACTCTTGTCCTTTTCTACAAACTGGCCACTTGTGTTCATCCATTAGCTGCTTGTTAACAAATCCAGATCAATAACAGGTTTAACTGCAGCATGTGCAGCTCGTTAACATCTTGATTTACAGTATGTGGGTTTAAAAACAACCGGTTGCTCATGTGTATCAAATCAGATGTGAAATATGTGAAATTCTGAGTTTTATTGAATTCATTTTATTTTCTTGGTCCTCCCTGTTTTCTATTCAACAGCCCAAAAACCTTTTTTTTAAGATTAGTCATGGCGTGTTTAACTTGTGCTCCTGAAGGTTGGCTTACTCATTGGTGTCCGCCTTCAGAGCTCTCTGGTGCCAAAACACGAGTGAATCTTTCCTCGGCCTGCTTCTTCATCATCATAACTCTTGTGTGACAGAGGCCTCAGAGAAGCAGTGAGCTGACACATTTGTCCTCCCAGCTCTGTTCCCCTCTGACAAAGTATAAAATCGGAGACTAAACACACAAGTGGGAGGATGGATGACAGCCCAAGTCTCCAGGATCAATTTACCACAAATTAGATACAGCGATGGTTCATTTCTCCACATAAATAGTTGCATCTACTGGGATTATTTTGGAAATCTGTTGGCTTTTACCCTGAAAATCCCTCCCCCGTCCCCAACTCTGTTTTATTATTAATCTTTTTTAGAGTCCAGTTGATTCAGTTTTATTTGATTAGTTTATTTTACTAAAATGCTCCCCTGCATGGAACAATCCCTGTCAGATGTGTTGCATTCGACATCATTCCCTATTCATAATAATTTGTGCTAATTAATCCATAATTAACTGCTTTAGCTGGTGCTAACTAAATGCTGATAAATGTTACATTGAGATAATTAAGATTTATGATAATCAATATCAGCATTGTGTTTTGTCAAATAGTTTCTTCCCACTCAGATAAAATTAAAACAGAAAAGTCTTTAGGTCACCTAGACCTTCATCAAATTCAAATACTCTGAAAACCCAAAAGCTGAAACAATTCATGCTTTTTTATTCTTAATATTATAAAATAATTTTCACGTGTGAATCCTGAAATTCTGAATAGGTCATCAAGCTGCCAGGTGACGACTTCAGCTGTGCTCCTGCCCAAAATATCCAAATTGGACCAGAGGCAATGAAGTGGCATCAGAGCTGATGAAAGGAAACGTGATAAAGTGTGAGACAGTGTCACAGAGTGAACGAGTCCTTGCCCGGAGAGACAGGTGCATGACTTGTCATTAATAATGACAACATGAACACAGCTTTTAGGGATAAACTGGCATTCCACTGAATTTGACGGGAAGATAATAACGACTTCAGGTGAAGTTAAGAAAGTCAAGGATTATGTTTCTATGTGCAGAGGAGACATTGCAGGACATTACGTCAGGACTCTGGTGAAACTGCAGTGATATAAGAAGAGAACTCTGCTTTCCAGCCTTCATGAACTTTTATTCAATTAAACCCTAAATAACAAGAATTCTCATGCTAAAGTGTTTGTAATTGATCTTGACACTGGAATGCTTGTGTTGGTTAGAAAGTAGGTGTCATGTTTCTATGATGATGCATCAGATTTAACATGTATAAATGACAGATAAAGAATTTGAGTAGTTTAAAATGTTTTCCAGGCTGAAAAAGGTTCCCTGCAGGGAGAGAGGCCTCTCTCTCTTCTCAATCAATACATCATTAATCGGATGCAGAATGCATTTAACCAATTTGATTAAATAAAGTTATATTCTGCAAGGAGGTTCAGTGCAACACACGCTATCAAAGTTAATGCATATTCAATAAGGTGAATTTAAACAGCAGTGCACAGAATGTTTGGACATGTCCTTCCTGCAGACCATTGATCGCTCCATGCTCAAACTTCAGCAAACTCAGCAATTCTACTGACATTATATTCTCTAAAAGTGCCCAAATCTGTGCAAGATATAAATAATTATAGAGCTTATTGCATACATTACTGCACCCAACCCAACGTGAAAACTCGTGCACCCCTGGGATTTATTGAACAAAACATGATATTTTTACTCAGAGGAAGCAAATTCTTTTACACGCTGTTTAATTTCAGAAATAAACTGGATTGGAAGACTATAGGACAACTAAAATAGAACATTAATCAAGACTCTATATTAAATCCTGCTTCTTATTGTCCCATTTTTATTATTATTAATGGATCTACTTTAATTAAAATAAAAAATGTATCAAACAGAGAAGCTGTTTGAATTAGAGTTATAATAAGAATATGAGAGGAAAAAGTCAAGAAAACATTCAAACAACCTCATTTTCTCTCTTAATCAGAACAATGAGAAACATAACTAATAAAAAAGTCTGGATAATAGTTTAACACAAAGTCTTTTGATATGTTATTTTTTTAGGGATTCAGACCAGAAGTGTCCAAACAAAGTGGAGATAAATGTTTCTTCTAGCATCAGTGAAACTTGATACAAAGAAATGGAGAAAAAAGCTCATTCATGCACTGACTGACATAACCTTTGCAAGCACAAAAACATGTTTTTGACAATAAGTTTTAACATGTAAAAACATCTAATATCATCTTTACCTGCCACAGCTTGCAGCAGTTAGTCAATACTCATGTTAAAATATACAGTCATGACATTATTACAGTGTCAAAAATTACAAGCAGCATATATTCCTCATTACGTTCAAGGATATATGTAAATAAAACACAAGGAACATTCCTGTAAAAGATATTATGTCTCAATAAATGACTGATGAAGACATAAATGTTTATATCTCAAATCTGTAAACATGTTAATGGTTTCCAGTCAACATTAATGTTCTGTGTAACTGTGTTGTGGTTCTTAGATTGCACCATTTATAATAAAAAACATAACAGATCAGACAGATGAGTGTTTAAACACAACCTGTTTTATTTTACTGCTTCTCTTTTATGTCGTTTTAAAACCACAAGATTTTTCTGCATCTAAAGCAATAATGGAAAATCATGTAATAACGTGCAAAACACTATGAAAAAAATGGACTTTAGAGATAGTAAAAACCTTGGATTATGTTTTAGTCAGTGATTAAAAAAAATGAAACAAGGTAAACAGGAAGTCCTGGAACAGATGGTCCGACTGCCATGTATCCAACCCCGTCTACTCCATCTGTTGGAGAAAAAAAAACAAACTCATAGACCTTCTTAATTCATAAAACAACTGAATTGTGGCTTCCAAGATGCTTTTAACAGCCTGCAAACAACATAATAAATAACCAGGACATGTAATACAAACATTTTAAAACAATTTTTTGTTGTTATTTTATTGACACAAACTGATTCATTAAATGTATCCTAAAATAACAACAGCACATTTATTTATTTACTCAAACAACAATTTATTAATTAAAAGTAAAATATAATCATGAAAGTTATTTTTTTAATAAGTTAAGCTTTTGTCCTACTTTATTGAATGTGGCCAGATGGTATTTACATGACATGTTACCTGAAATGATTTAGGATATATTATATACCATGTTATGATATGATGTAACACATGACACAATACATTGCATTCTATAAGATATGATGTTCCATACTGCTCTAATATCAATAAGAAAGAACATGTGTGCTAATAAGTGAATTACTTGACAATTACAGTGTCAAACTTTCAATAAAACACTGAGATCTTATAGTTACACTTTTTTACTAAAAGTTGACTGGCTGATAAACATGACTCCAGCTTTATGTCTAATGTTTTCTTCTCTTTTAGTCAAGTTTCCATCATGCAACCCCTGCAAGAAGTTACTAGCAGAGCAGGGAGCTTTAAAATCTGTTTAGATCTTCTTATTTTATCAGTGAAGAAACCACTTTTTGTATTGCCCCACAAAAAAAACCATTCACTTCCTCTGTCTTTATTTTGTCTCAACCCGACTGTACTATCAGAATAAAAGTATTTTTCAGTTTAGAAGATGGGAAGCTGCAGCCTCTTGTGACCCTCAACATGATGAGTGGTTTTTAAAATGGATGGAGTTGAATTTCAAAAATCTCTTAAAAGTCCAGCCTCTCTCAGCCTCCTTTCTAAAATAGTATCCCACTCCACATTCCTTTTCAGCTGTTCCTTCTGGAGCACTTAGCAGTGAAACAAGTGAGCGTTTGCACCGTGCACGTTGTCTGACCAGTCAGAGGACGCTGCACATGCAGCTCTGAGGACTTCTAACAGAAAATAAAGATTAAAACTCATTGGGGTACACATATATTTATATTTTTATGTTTAACAAGATGTATTTTGAGATTGAAAGTTAAATATGTGGGTTTTTACTGCCAGTCCACAAATTCTGTTTCAACCAATGGAGAAATCTGAACAAACCTTGGCTTGTGTTTACAGCATGAAAAGGTAAAAAGAGACAGAAACATTTTTCAAACAAGGTCAAATCACGGAGTCCTGATTCATTTTAAATGATAGTTAGTATATTTATAAAGATGTTTAAACAATTTAAAACAGTGAATCAAAAGTAAAGACATTTAAATGATTTAACGAGTAAATAGTTTTATTAATCAAAATCAAAGTCCATCAAACTGTGACACCAACTAATGTTCTATTTCGTCTCAGACCTTGAATTATCTAGAAATAAGAAACATTTAGAACACGACTGACTAAAACAGATCGATGCTGAACAGGCTCAGAAATAACTTTCTGTGCTTTTGAACATCACTAACACTTACACATCTGAAGGAGAAGGTATAATTTCATTAATCTGTAGCTCATAAACACTGGTTTGACTGACCATCACATTAAACACGTCATGCTGTTTTCCCAGTCAGTTTAATACAAAACTTGCTACAAGATCCTTCGTAATGGAGGAATAACTAATCATTGTTTGGTCAAACTGAAGGGAAACATCAGGTCAAGTATTTTTCTCCTAAAAAACTAGCTAGTGTGTGAACTCAAGCCAGACACTGTGATCATGTATCATCTGAGTGATGCTGAAAAGTTGAGCACCAGTTCAGATCTCAAAACTGGCTGAAAAAAGAAGCTTTGAACATGGAGAAGAATCCGTTATTGTTAATGCAGAATAGCTCAATTTCCTCTTTAAAATAAACCTGCAGAAGACGGAACAAGTCAAATAACATCAAGAAGTACAGTATTACTTTAGACATTTTCTTTTTGATGAGGTAAGCTGTTTTTTTCTAAGGATTTTTTTTAAACCAGGAAAAGTAAAAACCCAGTAAATCAAGTCTTACTATGTTTTAGGAATCAATCACAACTTTACATTTATTTTATTACTAATACCATTCTTCATTCTTATCTTGCTGATTCAGCTGCTGTGAATTTCTGCATCATGGGATCTATTTTCTCTATCAAAGTTGCATCTTATGTTGGGTTAAAAGTGTCAGAGCCAACAGTAATAACAGATTTAGTTAAGTGAAGTTATTGCTGTCATGTCTCTGGTTTGATCAGACCATCAGATTACAGGAAGGGAGGCTGGAAGCTACCGAGGCGGCAGCATCACTATAAATAATTCCACTTGCAGATCGGACTGTTTATAGCATCGTATCCGCAATTTAGTAACACAAGCACAAGCATCTCTGTGCAGCATTCCAGGTCACATAGACAAGCAACAATAGATTTCTCTGAATTTTATTTACGGAGGTGTTTTCAGAGATTACTGTAATAACGTTCACCGAATTTAGAAGCAGAATTTTCTGCACTATAACTGCAGCGAAGAGGATTAGCCTCGGCAAGAACGAACATCTGAAGTGTTCTCGTGCTCTCCTCAATCTGCAAGTAATTTTCAACCTCCTGCTGTATAATAGAGGCCATATCAGATACTGTTGGTGTAACCAGTTTTTTTTGTGCAAAACAATATCTGAAAACCGCTGAGGTGAGTCACAGGCGTGTTCAGGTAACATGAACATCATCTGTGTTTCCTCAGCATGTTCTGTTTATTCAGTCATGGCTGAAGGGCAGAAGGGACTCTGTCCTTTTTTTTTTTTTTTATAAGGAAACACCTCTGCTGTTATGCTGCGACATGAATATTCTGGTTTCACTCACTGGAGAAAACAGGCAACGTGCCAAATGGGGCAGAGAAACAGGTCAGCTGCAGGTTCCTCCCTGGATGAAATTGTTCCAACCTGATGAGCCTTTCGCTCAGCATCCCATGCTTTAATTACACCGCCAAATGGAGGAACATGCTGTCAGTGAAATGTGTTTTCATGCTGCGAACGTGGTGCCACATTAAGTCAGTGGGTGACAGCTGACCGCAGCGTACAATGGATGCACAGACAACAGAGCGTCAAATGGCCCTTTTGTTCCCTGTTCTTCACCACAGAGGGGATACACATGCACAGCAGGCTCCAAACATCTGATTTCAGGAAGTTCTTCCACCTTTTTAGCTAGTATTAAAAATAAAAACAAAATCTGAACCTCCTCAAATTACAACCCCCCCATCACACACACACAGCTGATAACGCTGTGCCAAATCCACTGATTCTCATGTTAAGTGTTAAGACAAAGTCCACGCTGATAATTTTCTGATCACTTACTGAACTGGAGCATGTCCCAGACGTCCCAGACGTCTCAGATGAGGACATCTGGAGGCACCTTGGATTTTTGTTCACAATTAAATTGTTTTTTTGGGGGGGTAAAAAAAAAAAAAAGACTGTTTATGACAAATGATGTGACAAAAAGAAGAAGAAAATTAACTAGAACATTTGTAGTTGCCCAGTTATGTAGTGTCAGTAGTTTTAAACAGATCCTGTTTTAAATTAAAT
>SSNP01000002.1:9656911-9677716 GCA_006937955.1 Pachypanchax playfairii | reverse complement strand
TGAACTGAAACATCACTGGTCGTCTTTTATCCATCTTCTCTCAACCATTTCAACTGGCAGCTTAACAAAGAGACACACAGAGACATTTTAAACAGTGACAGAGGAGACGTCAATACGCTACATTTAGTTTTGCCAATCTCTAGTATTCAGTGTGTAATAACGTAAAATAATGTGAAGCCTTTTCATTTCCTTGATGTTTTTACTAAGGCACCGATGACGACTTCTCTGAAATATTAAATATCAGCCAGAATGTGGAAGGTCTTTACCCTGCTGGCTCTAGTCTCTTTGGTAATGTAGGATAAATTATATTTTAACAAAAAAAATTTCTGGTAAATGGAAAAGTGTAGCTAAAGAACGTTTTCCAAATTAGCTGTGATCCAGCCATGTTCCAATAGGTCATGAAGGTCATGGACAGCGTAGAGGGTCATTATCCCTTGTAAAAGGAATGAATGCTGTAATTATTTCTCCCTGAGATAAAGTCTGTATCTTCTAATATATGCACAAAGATACATTTCATTTGTCCTCGGTTTTGTAGTTTATTTGGTTTATTCTCTATCAAGAACTGGAAAAACATAATGTAGCTGTGATGATGGACCAAAAATGCAAACTGGCAGCAGCAGCAGACAGTGAAAATAAACTGACTACAAACTAAACTAAATTTGATTATGAGTAGTTCACATTCATCAAACATCATCAAATCCCATTCAAGGATCTGACAAAGAACAAAGGATTGGACAGAGAACTTATACTGGGGAACACAGGTGACATGCATGGCAGGGGAAAGACATGAGGCTTGATGAGACAGGAAGTGAAAACCAAGGAAAAGGAGACATAATAACATGTGATCTGAAAATAAATAAATGAACTGAAACATGAACAAAACAAATGACTCAAAAAGAAAGTGTCCTAAACCATCTGTCTCAAAGTCCAAGGTGTGTCTGTCCAGATCAAATAAAACATTGATGATTTTTCATGAATTTTCTGAGCATGCGCCAAAAATCCAGTTGATGGTTCTACCCAGTATGACTGAAGAAGGTGGAACACATAAAAAAAAAAGCCAATTTAAGACAATCACGTTCCAGAATCTGTTTCAGTGTGTCAGGTACTGAGCACACCCGATACTGATGGCCCAAAAGACGAAGCATTGTCCCCTATCATAGCGGGCATAATGACATATTTTAGTCAACAAATCAATTCTCCATCTGTGCTCATAAACTGGGACAAGGACAGTCCAATAAATGTCGTGGTGGAGCTGTAACTATAACTCAGTTTAAATATGCCTGTACACACACACTGAATGTGAAGAGGCAGAAGGACTGAAAATAAACAATCACAAGGAATCAAAACAGGGGGCAAACTTTAAAACCCCCTTTTAAAGGTACAGTAGGTATTTAAAATACATATATTTTTCATTCATAAAAGTAAATAAATGTTCAAAACATTAATTGTTTTTATTTCTCAAAATTACAACCAAAGCTAATAAAAAGTATTAAAGTTGTGACAACAGACTGACTCAGAAGTGTTCTGTTTGGTAACAGAGTTGTTAAATGTTTAAATAAAAATAAAGAACATCCTGGATCTATTTATTTGCTCTTTTTTTATTATATTTTAATGTATTTTAGAAGTATCGGATCGGGACTCGGTATCGATAGATGCTCAAAATCACATGACTCGGACTCGGACTTGAGGGCATAAACAGCTGATTGGGACATCCCTGTAACTTACCCATGAAGTGTCCATAAACAAAGGTGGCGCACGTGCACGGATGAAAGCCCAGCTGGCTATTGTATCACGGACAGAAGGGGCGGGACTTAAAGGTGCAACACATTTTTTTCACCTCTGAGAAAAAACTTCTGATCACAGCTTTAAATATTTAATCTCAGTGAAGGTCATTTATATGCTGCTTTCATCTAACTGTTCTAGTTTGACCTAAAATAGGCTTCTGCTTTTCTTTGCAAAGTTTGTAAACAAAAAAAAAAGAAATTCAGTGTTGCATTTTTCCTCAACATTTGTATCAGATAAACTTTCACATATGCTGACGTAATATATTTTACATGACAATAACAATGACAATAATACCTCAATAAAGTAATGCTAAGACCCAGATATCACTGGAGGGATTGTACATCCCCTCTGGCCTGGGAACCTTGGGATCCTCCAGGTGTAACTGGGGAGCGTCACCGAGATTGTCATGGCCTCTGTTTGGTGCGAACCCTCTTACAAGCACAAGCTCCAGACAACAAAACAGTTTTAAAATGTTTATTGAAATAATTAGAAAGGAACGGCCAGGCACGTAACTCCTGTGCTGCTGGCGGTACAGGAACCGGGCCTCACCGGGATGGAACCGTGGGATTCTAGACGGTGAGAGCACAGGTTAGATATCTGGGGGTTGTGATGTTGGAGCAAGCATGAGAACAAGAGGGAAGGCTTACTTGGATGGCGCAGATGGTGGTGGTAGAGAGGAGGAGTTGTTGGTGGCTGAAAAGAGGTCTGTGGTCCGGAGTGAGATGTGCAGGTGCTGGAGGGTGAACAGATCAGCTCTGGGTCCGTGTGTCCAGCAGGTGCAGGCTCCGGGGAGGAAGAGACAGGCGGAGAGCAGGTCCGGGGAAAACCAAGCCAGCGTGAGAGCCTGTGGAAGCGGCTGCTCTCCAGGACAGGAGGTGCGGATCCTCGGAGAGGCGTCGGATCCGGGTGAAACTCCTGAGGGGTAAAGAAAAGGAAGACCAAGCGTTAATGGGCTCGTCTTCCTGAAATGTGCAAGCGGTCAGTGCTAGAACCTCTACCGAGTGATGAGAGAGAACTATCTGGCGCCTGTCTCGTGTTGATCCTCCCCTTAAATCCTGTCTCAGGTGAGGAGGAGAATGAGCCACACCTGCCGCTCCAGAGCTGATCCACCTGTTGGAAATTAGGTTAATCGCACCCACACACACACTCATACCCACAGGCAGATCAGCCACACAACAGAGATGTTCAGGTTTTTCTCTTGGATCTGTTGCTTTCTGGACCCGACTTTGGTTGAATGCAATGGGTGACCTTTCAATCTCACAGCTGTTTTCTTGTCAAAATCTGTCTTTGGGAGAAATCAGTAACTGAAATCTAATTATGTGTCATGTAATTGAAATAAAAATATATATTTTGTAGCATATCAACAGATTCCCAGAGGAACCAAACAATCTAAACAAATTAAAGATATGCAAACCTTTTTACCTTTTTGCATACAGATATAATCNGTTCAGGTTTTTCTCTTGGATCTGTTGCTTTCTGGACCCGACTTTGGTTGAATGCAATGGGTGACCTTTCAATCTCACAGCTGTTTTCTTGTCAAAATCTGTCTTTGGGAGAAATCAGTAACTGAAATCTAATTATGTGTCATGTAATTGAAATAAAATATATATATTTTGTAGCATATCAACAGATTCCCAGAGGAACCAAACAATCTAAACAAATTAAAGATATGCAAACCTTTTTACCTTTTTGCATACAGATATAATCACAACCTGCAATCACATGATTAAAATCCTGACCTTTACTGAAGCGCATTGAATCAAAAACTCAATCAATTCTGTCTGACAGCAGCATGTTTGGTTGGTCTAATTAATAACATTTAGTGACTGATAAGAACTACACAGGTAGCAGTTGTTTCACCTTCTCCTGAAATGTAATTACATTTTTGTGACTATGATGTACCACTGAACATGAGACAAGCAGTGCAGGGTGTAAAATCTACTGGGGACATAATTGGAAGAATAACAGTCTGATTGAAAACAGATGTGCTGACCTCAAATCCTCAAAGGCTCCTGTAACAGACCAACAGCTGTTTGGATAGATTGCAGTCTGGTGGTGATTTGATTATAGGACAGAACATCGTTTGGGTCAGGTTAGACTCTCAATCAGTGTGAAAAGGGACCACATGCAGAGATCATTCACAGAGTTAGTCTAACATTCATAAAACGAGTATTTTATAGGACCACTCATTTATGTCATGTTCTTCTCTTCTCCCTGATACAAAGCAGGTCATTTAATGGAAATCAAAGCATCCAGCAACGACAACTACCAGACTGAGACTGAGATGAGACTTTACTACGCTGTAAAGACTTTTATGGTGTTTAGAAATGTAAAAATAAAGAATAAAACGAGCTGTTTTCTGATTGTAAGCTTGTAGAAGTACCTCTCCAAAGAGAGAAAACACCACAGTTTTACAGTTTCATCCTCAACTTAATGTAAATTAAATTAATACGTGATTTGTTGATCTTTTAATAATTAGATACAAGTTTTCTGTCCTTAGTATATTATAGGACATTGGAGAAACATTTAAACCTTCTTCAACTTGTTTAATTTCATGTTTTCACTCTCTTCCAAAAGATTTGGGTATGCTGCGCAAGTAACATTTAGCATTTTCAGTGTTAGAAAAAAGGGCAGAGTTATCAGAATTGTCATATTTTCATCTCTCAAAATATCAAGGAAAAAGACTGGAAACTGTTCTGTTTAAAACAAAGTCCATCTAAAGTCACAAAGCAAGAACAGATTCATGAAAATCAAGAAAACTGGAAAAACTTTAGTTATGACAGAAATGATGGACAGTCTTTATGACTTTCTTAAAAGCACAGAAAATAAGATGTTTTTATCCACAGCTGTGGTTATGCCTGCACCATGCATGCAAAACTCAGATGACTGCTCGTAAGAAATGCTTTTTTTTTTAAGTGGTAGATAGTTACAGTGAATGGATTCTGGACATACACTCTATGTATCTGTTATATAACTGAAGAAAAATCGTTCCTGCTCAGTAACGGCAACAATCACAAAACCGAAAATTCTGAGTCTTCAAGTCAGTGATTTATGTCTGACACATAATAACATTTTCCACAAATGCATTAGAGTGCATAGACACAAATACATAATTCACAGTAAAGTTACATTCTTATGTCATGAATGAGATGGTGCAATGAAATCCCAAGAAATAATAAGAGCATGCCTTGAGCAACCCTGAGTCTGGAAAAGGTGCAATATCTGTCAAACCAGATCTTCTCTGTCAGACTGAGAATTCCTGCCTGAGCTTATGAAAACATTTTTGAATGCAATAATAAAACACAACAGAATGGCTGAAATTATTCACTGAATACCAAACTCTCAGCTGCAGGAGAAATAATTAGCTTCTGATAAAATGTCTTTATCGTCTCCACTTCATAGCTCAAAGGGTTTTATTTTCCAAATAAACTCATTTTCTATAATAAAAGCTGCAGTGAGAGTGTGCAGATAGCAGGACTTTAGTTTTTTCTACACCCTAGTTAAACAAAAGCAACATTGAGGCAATATTTGAGTGACTTTTTGTTTATTCCCCAGCATTGTAAAGTTATAATAGAACGACATGCATAATAATCAGGATTATGAATGTTTGTTCCTACTTGAAAAAAAAAATCAACTAAAATTAAACATGAT
This sequence comes from Pachypanchax playfairii, assembly GCA_006937955.1. NCBI lineage: Eukaryota > Metazoa > Chordata > Actinopteri > Cyprinodontiformes > Aplocheilidae > Pachypanchax > Pachypanchax playfairii. Next base: position 9,672,280 of record SSNP01000002.1, on the reverse strand, counting down.
TAAATATAAATGTGTTTAAATTAAATAAATGTAGTTTTTGTCTAATAATCATATTTGTTTTAGTTGTGTGGAAACAATAACTTTGTTGCTGTAAAAAAAAAAAAATATATATATATATATATACACACACACACACACACACACTAATATACTATATTAAATATATAGTCACAATATATAGTTGAAATAACTCTCACTTTTTGATTTTGTAATGTTTATAATTACAAATGTACCAACAAATATTGACCAATGCAGTTACCAGAACACTTGAAACATGATACAGAAGGATATTTTTTACATATGAGTTCATACCAAACATCATTTGTGAATTCCACTTATGGTAATCATTTTAAGATTTCCTTTACAGAAGAAAAACCTTATAATTTTCTATGTATATGAGTGTTGAAGTGCAGTGATTGATACTCCAGTGAATCTCCACATCTCCTTCTCTGACTTCCAACCAAGCTCTGAATGTCCTAATTTTATAAATCCATTAACTAAACATGGCACCAAAGCAGGTCACCTCCTCCGCTGAAAATCTGATTTACTGCTCTGCGCTGCTTGTCACCCTCTGACATCATGTTATTGAAACTCAGGTATTGATTTAAGTCCAGTGCCCTCCAAAATCTGAAGTCATGTATGGCAAACATTTACACGAACTTAAAAGACTGCTATTAATCTTCTTGCAGGGGGAATATCACTTGGAGCCAGAGGCTTGAAGGCTTAAAGACATCACAAAAAAATAATTTCTTTTAGGGGCAATTTTCTTTTTCTGGGTTTTGAAGTAAAAGAAAAAAAAACTGGACATACAAATCAATATATATCACGAAACAGAAAAGATATAGACTCCCCAAAACTCATTATTATTCCCAAATAGGTGTATCAATCTTGATAAGGTCAAGTGTGATCAATTCAAGTAAAAGGTTTTGAGGCTCCACTTGGTGATAAACAACTAACCAGATGTGGAAATCAATGGGAGCTGAAAACCAGCACCAGTTGCTCTGCTTGCTAGCAGGTGATGTGAAACAGGAGACTAATTGAACACTTTCACCTATCAGCACCTGTAGAGACACAGTCTGATTATGGTTTTTGGAGACAACATTATAATGAAGTGCTCCTACAGGAAAATAAATCTTTTCTTTTAAGACATTGATGAATAAAAATGATGCAAAATCTCACAAACTGTCAAGAAAACCTGCAAATAAATGTGTGTCTTGGTTTCTCAAGCTGTAACTTCACATGTACACGCTCTCATCATTGTTTTGTTTTTTTTGGTAGACATTATTGAATCTGATGTCTGAAACCATTTAGGTATTTCAGCCTCCGTGACATCAAACAGATTTTGACATGTGGCTGTTTGTCACCATGTTCAAGGGCGTGATGATGCAGCTGGACATATTCACGATTTCTGGGAATCAAACTGTGACCTTCCTTGGCAGCGTCGCTGCCACCTGCTACACAACGTCCTCCAAATGGCCCAAACTGTCCAAATCTGTGAGACTTGGGAGGTTTGGGGTTAGCAAACTGTAGGCGCAAAAAAGAAAATCTGTCAGAGGATAAAAATGGAGTTGTCATTTAAGGGCAGTGTGAAGTTTTTAGGGAGCAAAGTTATTTAGAGCCAAAATCTCTAAAATATCTTCAGGAAAAGTTGAGAGGAACTTTTTATCCATGGGTCAGTTTGTTGAAGCTGGACAAGACAAAAAAAAAACCTAATGAAATCAGTGTTAGTTCATTTTGAAGAAGTCACTCATCACGGAACCTTCAGTGTGTTGTCTGTCTCTCTTAGAGCTGATTGGCCTCAGAGAAGGTTCAAACTTTGAAGACTTTATTAGCTGTTGATTCACCTGTGAAGTTGTGCATGTATAAAATTCTGTAGACTGGGAGTGTCACTTACTGATTAAATTAGATTAACTACTTGTATTTCTTTAACTCTCTGCAAATTGGTCTGCTAGAACAAATGAACCCTGTTGGGACTTCAGTTTTTGTGGTAAAACCAACACAAGAACCAAAAAATTGGATTTCTTCTCTTTTCTATGACAGAAAACCAGCACATTTATGATTTTACTTTTGTCACTGGAGAAATTTACACATGCTGATGTAAAATGTGTCTTTCTTACTTTTTACAATGAGCAAGGGGTTTTGCCATAAGCCCCTCAGGCACCCTGAGGCCCTCACTGGTGTCCCAGCAGTAGCACAGCAGTCCCTCTCAGCTATAGGAGATGCTGACATCTTGAGTACAGATGAAACTCACATGCATGACTCCAGTCACAAAGCAGGAGGATTGAAATTAACAGAAGGGAGTTAATTTGTACTTTTATACATATTTAGTGTCTTTATCCCTTTTTATCGCTCCCACAACATTATTCTTCTCATGCAGTGTCTATTATAATTACCTGCAATGGGTAATTATGCAAATTCAGTGATGGAATCATGTGAAGACTTTAAGACTTTCAGAACAGGCAGAAGTTTCTTTCCTTATTGGAGACAAACTGCAAACCTGACAACAACCAACAGAAAACACTGTTATCAGCATTGTAAAATGGAATAGTAGCACGTTTAAAGCACCCAAAAATACTGCATGAGGGAAACTATCCACTGATGCTGCCTGAAGATAATTCTAATGGCTGACACACTCAGGGTGTCACTGCTTATAGCACTGAAGAAATGAAACTGGGTCAACTTACCTGTTCTACCAGTCATAGACTGACCTGCTGGGAAATCATGATAATATATTAGCAATATGCAACAGAATTTCCCTACAATAGCACAAAAATGTATTTTTGCTTCATATGTGGCTCAGTATAGCACATTTGTATAAAGTTCTTTAAAACGCTCAGTAAATTTTAAGCTTTTTCTGGGTTTAAAAAATTCTAGGGTGTAAAAGTTTAATGCAGAATTTTTGACATCAAAATTTATGGCAGCACAATTTATTCTGCATGTTTGAAATCTCATTATATGCCTCCTCTGAATGTGACTGGATTGTTATTCCATTTTTGAATAAAATTTTTTACCTCAATTTAGTGTCATTACTCCTGAAATATCAACTTCAGATTTCCAAATATCATGTTTATATTATTTCTGGTCTAGGATCCACAGATTGTAAAATGCAGGTTTAATTCTAACAGTAGAATAATGATCAATGAAAATGGATGATTCATTTGCCCACAGTGACTTGGTGTGGAGGGGAATCCACCCACTTGTTCTTACCTTGTTCATTAGTGGTGTTTGTTAAAATGTTTTTATTGTTTTATGAACAGAGGGCACAAAGGGCAGATAATCAGAAACAGTGTGCCACATTCCAACCAGGTGCACTGTTTTACATTTTAATCACTAGAATGTATTCAAATAAGGTTCTTCATAGAGGCATCAAATTTTTTCCCACCAGAGTGAAGTGAATTAGCTGACTGTGTTTCCTAAAAGCTGTGAACTCTTTTACTTTGTCAGCATGAAGACAGCTGAAGAGAAGAATTAAAACCTCCAGATCTATTGCTTCCTTGAGGTTGATGAAGTGTGGAATCAATAGTAGGAGAAGCATAGCATGTTTAATTAGTTCACCTCCTCTGTCAGACTTACCATCTTTACTCACTATATTATAACCACAAGATTGACTTTTCACTGCTAATCCAGGACTCTAACTTTATGTCTTATGCTTATTAAGATGTTTCTTTGACAGCAGTGCAACTGATGAGCAATCAGTGTAATATTTTCATCACTTCTGCCCATAAATTCCAAGATTTTTATACTACTTTTGCTGGTTTTACTCAAAAGTGTGGAGCACAGTAAAAAAATAGATGAGCAGGATGTTCTGATCACGTCGACTCACTCTGACTTCCTGTTTCACTAGTCTATAAGAATGAGTGTCAGATGAAACAAAATAAAAATACATTATTATATTAATTTTGCAGACATTGTTAAAGTTATTAAAGAGGTATAAATTGAAGAAAACATTTGTTTTTCTTGGTTGTTTGTTAGTTAAGTTTGTTAAGTGTTGACTGGTTTTCATCAATAATAACTTCATGTTGCCGTGACACCCGAAAAGGTGGAGCGCTCCCTGCGTTAAAATGGAAATGAACAAGAGTCCTTAAATCTGAATCATCTTTTAGGTTGTTGGTTGATATAATGAGGAAGTCCCTTTTTCTGCTTTAACAGATATTACAGATGTTTATATGGGATTAAACAACAAGGTCAGTCATATAAACTTATATGTATTTTTCAGATTAAGATACAATGATATGGGGGTGATGGTAGATGATGCAATCATTACATGAAGGGAAACTAGTAGAAAATCAACTTTTGTAACTTGGTAATAAAATGATTATGATTTGAAACAAAGAATATCCACTTGCATCATGTCACTGGAGGGTCAGTGCAGGTCATGTTGGTGGTTGTGCTGATATCAGACAAGTTCCACCTACTAGTTTAATATTACAGATCCAAACCACTTGTTTAAGATAAGAAAAATATACAATCTGTTCTTCCACTGTCACAGTCATAGACATCATTCTGATCATTTGTATGCAGCTGCAAATAAAAATCTACCCAGTGGGTTAGATTTTAAGAAAGAAGCTCAAATTGAGGTTTGGGGGGTAAAGGAGGCTGACTGGCAACCAAAGGGTTGCTGGTTCCACCTCTAAGAACTCCCCTAAAAAGAGATGTTCTCATGAAGATAAAAGCACTCACAAATACAATGTAATACCTGGAAATCATTAACAATTAGACCTCTAACTGTCTCAGTACAATAATTTAATAACTATCATCACACTAGTTCAGATAGTAAAAGAAAATTGGGTTTTCATTATAGACACAGTTACATAATGAGTGATGGAAAGACATCCTACAGACACTTTTTACACTAAAGTCTTATAAGGAACCTAATAGGCTGTGGACGATGGATGAATACATAGATAGATGTGCAACTGTTCAAGTCAAAAGGAACTGAGATGCCCAAGTGTTTTATCTGCAGATAAGATTTACTGAATAAACGAGGTGAACCTTTTTATTGGCTCCAGGCTTTAAGTTTGCCTTGTTTGTTTCAGGCATGGACAGAGACATCTGTACGCTGAGTTCCAAGAAGCTGACCACCAGGATTTGTACATCAGAATTATTGGACAAACGAAGCAGAGTTTAGAGAAGAAAACAACTAAACAAGTAATAAACAGTGCAGTGCTGTAGCCTCAAGAAAGGCCAGTAATTGCTCCAGTATGCTGGAAGCTCTGAAATTTGAAAGTGATGCCATGCAGGCACACACTTCTCTCAGTAATGAGTGTTTTATTGATCTCTTCACTGTGTACTCAAACTACCAACTGGGCAAAGAGCAAATGTTACTCACAAAGACTGTCAACTTCTGTGAACTGAAACTTTTCTTGTTTTTTTTTAAATTCAGAAGTTCTTTTTGTTTCAACAAGGAAAACATATTTATTTATAAGGCAGTTAATGAATCACTGACAATAAATGAATCTAGATAATGCGAGTTATTATTATCAGACAAACATTGGTGCAAAACAGTCTTGCAAAAAATGTCCTCAAAAAGTTTCTCAAATTTGGTGAATGAACTCTGATGATATTGAACATTTTAAGTTGGTTCTAAAAACATATTCAGCAATTTAAACTTTATGTATTCACAGATAAAAAACAACACCCACCATCACTGTATCACATATTGCAATTTAAGCAACGATTCTCATTTTAAATACATATCAAAGTACAAAGTACTTTCATTAAAGAGCATTCAGTTTTCCTCAAAGACTCTTTAAACACGGGAACTGAAATCAAATTCTCTTTATCTGGAAAAAAGCACGTTTTATTTTGAAACGCTGGTAAAGTGTCCATCAAAATCCAGAAATGTAACAAACACACAGTAACAGCTCCAACATAAAAAACTGACATGATTATCACAAACGTTAGAAGAGCCCTTTCATTTCCTTCACAGAAACCAGCCAATCACAAGTTTGCAAAGACATCCAAGTACTACAAAGACATTTTTTTTACATATCACAGATAACATGTGCATACTTACAAAAGAAAAATCACATTGGCCAGCATAAATATTTTATACGACAAGTTAAAACTACACAGAGGAACATTTTGTGACAAAAATGCACAGATATAAAAGGAATCATCTCAAATACAATAAAGAGTTCACCTCCTACCAAGAGTCAGTCATGTATACAACAACTAGATGAGTCACCACATGACAAGACAACCACAAAAACAAACAAACAAAAAAAACATTGACATTTAAAACTGTCTCTGCAATGGCTGGAGTGGACAGGAAAAGGACATGGCCCCCAGCTGTCCCTCGTAGTGCACAGTGTGATGGTGTAAATATCCCAGAGAATAGGCACTTGGACACAATTAACGCTAACACTGTAAGAAAAAGACATCTGATTGACTTTGTGTCCAAACATGGATATGCTTCAATGAAAATCAAAAGAAATAAATCTTAGATCACACTTTTTGAGCTCTTGTCTGCTGCTGCAGTTAAAGACCCAAAACAATGTGGTGTTACATGCTTTTAGACGTAAATTAAATTTAGTCCCCATTTCATTCTGCACAGCCACATTAATTCAGATTACAGTCTTTTGTTATGGCTTGTTCTTTTGCCAGTGCTGTGAGTGAGTCCTCGATGTATTGCAATACTCACCAGAACCAAACCTTTCTGCTGAGCACATAGAGCAAACTAGTCTGGAAATGACACATGTTACACGTGAATATATAAACATTTTAAAACAATATTTTATCCTAATTTCGTCTGCTTATATATTAGGATTATGGTGTTTTTACCCCAAATCACAAATACTTAGGCCGTTTTTTAGGACATGGTTTCTGCATAGCGGCAGAAGCTCTTTAGCATTTCGACTCTGCGCTGTAGGGTTAGGGTGCGGAGGATCCCCCCGCCCCTCACTGTTATTGAGAGCTCTGTTTAAGCTAGCTCATAGCATTAGATTTTTTACATCAAAAATCCAGTCTTTTTTAGACAACATTTTAGCATCTGCTACTGATTCACAGCAATTTGAATGCAGAAATAGTATGAAATTAAATTTTTAGCTTAATTGTCTTGTAGCATCAGAAAAATGCCACAATAACATGTTATCAACACGAAAAACATGATTTTCATTGGAGTGGGTCTTTAAAGCTCCATAAATTATCAACAGGTGCCAGGTTGATCTAGTATTACATAACATTTGATCAGAAAACAATGTAATGTGGAAGGGGTTGCTTAGGCTAGCAAATACAAAGTACAACTCTAGTGATATTCCAGCTGAAATGTGTGTATTTTCTTGCCATCTTGTATCTTTAACTAGTTGTCAACTGATCTAAGATTGACAACAGAATGGAAGTAAAGTGTTTGGCTTTCCTTGTAAAATCTCAGTCGTAACGATGCATTTATAGACGTGTGTATTGTGGGCAGGAAAGCACCAGGTGATGTTGCTAGCATTTCAAGCATGCCACAATACACTGTTAGACATACATCCTTATTGTTTAAGAGGTGTAAACGTCTTACCGTCTGCACAGCTCTGCAACTCAACAAATACTTCTTTGCATAGACTCTAACATAGTATATCTACGTGTGTTTCGTGATTTATCCTGATTCTGATTCCAAATTATCCACATGCTAAACAAGAAACAAGTTGCTTTTAACTTTCTGAAAAGCAGCTGAATATATTGCATATTACATGAATTGACGGGCAAAAAATACACTGAGAATTTAGATTTAATATTGGCCCAAAAGATGGCTTTAGTAAGACTCTTTTCCCTGGATGGGGTAAATAGGTTGTTATGCATTCAGCCTAAACATTCATACATATTTGAGATGTGCAGGATTTAAGTAGGTTCATTCATCTAGATATGACAAGCTTTGTGTCCAAGGCTGTGAAAAGTCTGTGTATATATTATCACATATTAAAGAAGTCTAATACAGCCATTTTATCCTTCAGTGAAAGACATTTCAGCCAGTCCTCTGAGGAGTTAAGGCTTTACTGGGATATGATCCATTAATCTTGGGTATGCAGAATCAGCGACAACAAATAAACCATGAAACAGTTTGGCAAATCTTTGTTTGTTTGAGTTTTCTTCAGCATGGTATCATGCAGGCAGGAAGAGTTAATGGGCATGAAACCAACCCATTTCTTTACCTGCTTCTTCTTCTGCAGGGTTGTGGGGTGGCTTGTGCCCATCTCCATAACCATTGAGCAAAAGGTAAAGTTATACCAGTTCATCAAGACAAATAACCACTCACACCTATAGGGAACATTTAGAAGTGCCAATTAACCTTTCATTTATGATTTTTGGTCTGAAGTAGGAAACAGGAGAGTCAACAGAATGGACCAGTAACCCTTCAGTTTATTAGACGCCTCATCTCAGAGGCACTGGTTCATAAATTACCACATGTTCTGTAAAATGTTCCTCACCTTGACTGTATGACCTAAAAGATAAACATAAATCAGCCTATGTTAAAAAAAAAAAAAAAAAAAAAAAAAAAAAAAGCAGGAGGCACCATCCTCCTCCTCGTTCATCTCAGAGTGCAGATCCAATCATGGAACGGCTTCACAGCAGGAAAATTTATTTCTCCAGTCAATATCCGTCATAACTTATGGAAAATGAGTTTCTTATTTTGTGCCTTGAACAGGTTGTTGTGCCACATTTAATCAGATTTCAAAAATTAAAATGTTTTCTAACAATGAATAAATACATGAGTTATTGGGTGAAACATTAGAGAAGCAAGTTATTAATGGAAGGAATTTTAATGGGAATGCAGATTATTCAGCCTGTTTGTGGATTGTTTCAGGATTTTAAGTTTGAGTAGATCATTCAGGCTTGTTTGTTAGAAGTTTTGCTTTAAAATAAATATACATTCCAACAAAATACGTGTCTAATCATAGGGTAGTGTCTCACTGGGCTTCAACTTCTGAACAAGAGCAATTTGTTTGCATTTACGTCAAATGACTGGCCATATTTCAAACGTATAGTTTTACAGACACATAGTAGCCAACACTGGCAGCTCAGTGAGATTTGGTGACAATGAGTGAAACTTCTCGGTTCCACAAAGGAAGAGGTTTAATAATCGTATAATTTCATCTAAATCAGTCAAAACTGTTAGGAACTGATCAGAGTTTTAGATATCAATAAAAAGTATTGCACATTCCTAGTCAAAATGATTAATTTTATAAATAAAAAGCTCCAAAACATTATGTGTTGCAACAGCTCTACAGTCACTGTAAAATATCACACTCATACTATTTACAGAAGTCCACAAACCTCCTGAGTCCTGCTAAAGAACCGTACTGATGGTGTCCAAGTCCTTGCTGATCTGAGAGTTACTGGGCAGTGATTTGAGGTACTCCAGGTGCCTCCTGGCATCCTCCTTATTGTGTCTTACATAGTAGATAACATATGCAATCACCATGGTGAACCATCCAAACATCGTGACAAACATGGCAACATCAGTGGTCTTATGGTGAAAGTTGCAGAAGTTGATTCCTGAGTCCAGCACCTGGATTACTGGTTTGCCTGCGTATTCCTCCTGCACTGCTGAGTGGCAGACCACTTCATTCACCGTTTCAGGGTCCAGGCGCAGCTCCCTCAGGACCTCCTGCAGCGTACACTCACAGTGCCATGGATTGTTCGAGAGGCTGATTTTTGCTCTTAGACGAGCAAAAGCCTCTTTAGGAACAGTTTGGATGTGATTGTTTGATAAATCCAACATCAGGAGGCTGTCAGAGACACCTTGAAATGCACCAGCATCCACTGTTTCAATGTCATTATTGGACAGATCCAGCTCCTGAAGGTAGTGCAGTTCTCTGAAGGCGTGGTTGGGGATGTGTGTGATGTGATTGGCTGCCAAAAGCAGGACAACTGTATCTCTAGGAAGATCTGGTGGGATCTTTTCCAGGTTGCGAGACATACATTGGACAACTGTCAAGCCATTCTTCTCTATGCAGTGACAATTTTCAGGACACCCCATCACTGGTTCATTCATAAAAAGTATTCCAACGAACAAACCCAAAAGAAAGGTAAAGCCATTGAAAATTTGGGTTTTCTTGAACATTCCTGCTAAGTCCTGCATAATTAGCAGTGACTTCCCACAAGTCTTGTCAGGGAAAAGTAATCATAGTTCAATCTGGGTTCTTTTGGAATGAAAAACTGATGCGCACTGCTTCATTAGAGTTCAAATTGTCAAGGTTATTCACTGAAACGTGGAAGCTTATCTGGATATAATCCATGAAAATTGATTTGAGAGAGATTTAAATGATCTTTTGAAACATGTTTCTATAGAGCTCATCCAAAAATCAGGATGCTCAAGTAACATAATCCAGCAGCAAACTGCAATTTAAAGTTTGTTGTGAGGAGGCTGAAAGATTCCAAGAAATGGACTAAGCAATGCTGGAATCCACACATCAGACTGTGAGCTGAAAAAATCAAAGATAACAGTGTTAGTCTACAGCTGAAAAAAAGGAATTATTAGTTTTTTAAAGCTGCATGCACATACACAACTTAAAGTATCAAACCAGACTTCTTTTCTTTATAAAATCTGCACAGTAAATGGTGTTCCAACAGTGCTTTCAAAGTACATGATGTGATTTTAGAGAAAAATCAATTTTACTTCCGCAAATCTCATAAACCAGGAGACACTTTCAAACAGGTCATAGAATGCATTTTCTTATTGAATTAGGTGGAGCATAATTTTGCTCCTTGCTCACCAACCTCAATTATAGTACTACAAAAAAAGTATTTACACCCTTACAAATTTCATCTATTTTTTCCTCCTTGTCACACTTAAATAAAATATGATCTTTACATGTCTTTCATGTCTCTGTGGAGACATTTTGCAAACTTGAACAGCCTGTTTAAGTCATGCCACAGATAACACTGAGAGCCAAGTGCTCATGAGCTGAAGGTCACAAACTGACAGCTGGACGTTTTCCTTCAGGAATTTCAGTTGGACATCAGAATTTATGGTTCCATCATATACATAAAGTTGTCCAGGTCCTGAAGCATCATAGGAGCCCCAGACCATCACACTACCACCACCATGTTTAACTGCATGATGTTATTTTTTCTGAACTGCAGTGTTAGTTTTACTCCAGATGTAGTGGGACACACAGCTTCCAAACAGATTTGTCTTCTCAATCCTCACAATATTTTCTAGTTTCTAGATTATTTTTTTTAGAAAATATGAGATGGGCCCTTGTTCTTTTAGTCAGCAGTGGTTTTCTCCTTGGTACTTTGAGGATGCCATTTCTTATACAGACACTCAGGCTCACTGCTGTTCCACGTTTTCTCCATCTAATGGCTTTACATTGCGGTTCTCTTGAGTCCCAAAGCCTCAGAAACAGTTTTGTAACCCTGTTCAAGCTAATAGATGTTAATGACTTAGTTTATCATTGTTTCTTGAATAGAGGGCAATTACTTTTCACACAGGACCAGGTTCGTGCGGAGAGTTGTTTTAAAAAATGCATTTTGTATTTACTAATGTTATCTGTGTCTGAGGGTCTGAAATATTTATGTCTGACAAAAAGGCAGAAAAACTAAAAAAAATCTGTGAGGGTGTACATACTTCTCCACATCACTGTACATGATTTCTCAGCTTAAGAAAAAGGAACATGGTTGAATAAACAACATTTTCTTTACAATCAGATCATCTCTGTTTTCATTTGGAGGACTGTCGTCTCTTGATCTCAGCCTGGAGGATAAGAATAGCCACAGACTCTAAATTTACTCCATCTGTACTGCAGGAGCATCATCGCTCCAGGACTGTGCACCCTCTGGTGGGCTAAACTGATCACTCAATAAACCCTTGCTGGTTCGAGGTCATCCGCCACACGTGTCTTCTCGTTCTCCTTTTCCTCCCCCCTCTTTTTAAACCAAGTGCTTTGTAGCTTCAGGCCACATATCCGCATCTCAGCAACTCCCTTGTGGCTCTTAAAAAGGGCCCATCGCGGCCCTATTAGTCTGAGCTCAGCAGCAGGTGTGGAAAAGATGTGGCACATACACATTTATACACAAGTGCACAGACACATCCTGAGACCTGATGAAACAGGTGCATCTTTAACTGAAGCATTAAGATCAGAAGGATATTTACATACACTCTTCTTATCTTTTCAATCTTGGTGTGTCAAATTGACTAGTTTTTGAAATGCAAAATTATCTGTAATAATAGGGAAAGGGGATGCCCCACAGACAAGAAGGTACAGATTCATAATTAAATCAATGTTCAAAATAAGAAAAAAATATGACATATTATGTATAGCACATTTATGACTCAGAGATGGGGACATTTTTCACAATGAAAATTTTAAAAAGTGATTCCTAAAAGCTTCCTGAAAGGTCTTACTGAAGGCACCTCTTTTTCTTTCAGTAGTTCAGAATTAATCTCGTTTAAAAATCAGATTCTGTCCAATTAAGAACAAATAAATACAGACATATATTTTGAAATTCCTGCCCTGGACTTCAGGGCGGCCAGTTTACCTGAGAGGGATCAGTCCTGTCAGGAGAAAGTTCCTCAGCGCAGCCGGTTCCTCCGACATGAAAACATCCGGATCTTTTTCACGACTCCTTATAAAACACTGATCACACTTGTTGGTGATGAAGGTGAGAGAGGAGAGGAATCACACCTACGTCGTATCTCGCGCTCCTCACCCCGAACCACCGCGCGCGGAGTCCCGGCTGCACGCGCGTGTTCTGGACTGCTGTTCTGTTGGCAGCGTTCCTGGTTGTCTCCTCCTCCCGTATGTCTGTCGCTCTGTCTGTCTGTCTGTCTGTCTGCACCCCCCTCCGCTCTGCCCCGCGCGCCTCCTCTCCGGGCAAATAAGCCCAATAAAAGAAAGCTGGAGTCTGAAAATTGCTCGTGGTTCGGAACAAGTCGAACTTTAAAAGCGACTGTTAAACTTTCAAATCACCGTGAACAGAGATTAGGTTTGGCTCTCAGGCTGTGAGCTTGGTTATTGATTATTCTGCCAAACTGAGGGATTTCAGCAGTTTACGCAGCTGTGAATCAAGATGTCAGCGTTTAACTTCTGCGCTGTTTTCTCTTAGTAAACACTTTATTTATAAATCAGAGACTTTAAAGCTGAAAACAGACTCAAGAAAGCTGGTTTGTGTTTCATTCATTGTCAGTTTAACGACTGATTTGGACATGTTTGTATCATCAGAGAGCAGGGTGACAAGACAGGAGGGTTCAAGTCTCCTTGATCACAACCTAATGATTATATAATTATAATCACTGCCAATTATGTAACTTTCTGTATTTATTATCATGTCAAAGAAACAGAATGGAAGGACTTCATATCACTTGGCCTATTTTCAACACCATTTATACTGCTGAGGGGATGTGTCCAAAGTCCTATACTGCACTCGGCATGTCAGGATTATAAATTTAATGCTTTTATGATTCATAAGCTAAGCCAAATTCAACACTTAAGTTTAACACATTTGAAATTAAAAGTCATTAAAGTCATTTAATATTTTTCTTCATGCTAAACAACTAGAGAAGTTTTAGTATAAGTTACAATATTTCTTGGTTTAGCCAGATCATGCCATATGTTGTATTACGATCAGAAATGTGGCACTAATATTGCAAAAATAGCACAAAACTTAAAAAAAAAACTGTTATGGTTGAACTTAATGGTGCACTTTTGTAATTGTGTGATTTTACAGTCTCAGGCTGCAAACAGCTGTTTGTTCTGTCTTCTCACCTTGTTGCTTCAGACCTTATGTCACCTGTCATGATGAGGCCTTGTAAATGGATCCAGGATGCAGACAGTAGATGGAGAGGCTGCTCCGTAAAATGTAATGACACCCTCCTAAAAATCTTACAGAAAACTGAAGATGGGAGAATAATCCAAGAATAAGCAGGGAGGTAAAGCAGGACTTCCAACAACCATGTTGCAACCATGGAGAAGTGATTTCTGGGTGAATAATGGATAAAATGGTCAAGTGACAGATTGAGAGAACTGAAGAAAACAATGAAACTATGACAGGAAAAACCAACAAAACAAACACTGACCATAAACCAAATCCAAAAACCCACAAACATGACAGGACCCACTTGGAAAAAAAACAACAACTCTCTTCCCTATAAAGTTTTAACATGATTTCCTTTCACATACAGTCACATAAATGCTCATGTAACAGTTTCACTTGTTCTATTAAAATAAGCAGGCTGCCAGACGACCTTCACGAGTGAACACGTGTTCAGAAGAATGAGTTAAACCAACATCTTCAGTTTTATTTGATAGTCCCTGGTGTAATTGTAATGTAGGTCAGCTCCCAGTGTTTCAGGTGTAATTTAAGCTACAAATAGTCCAAGCTTTACACTGGGCCATTCCAGCCACAGATTCAAACTGTCGCCATCTAGTAGGGATGATGGATGGTTCCAGCTGTGTTCGAAACTTGAGTTAGAAAAACCCCAGAATGAGAAACAACAGAGGTTTTAACAATCTTAAAGTCAGGCTGATCTATATGTTTGTACCAGTAATGGATCAGAGAGTTCAGTGTTTAAAAGGTCACGGTTATTGATGAACTCACAGGGGAACCATGAAGCTTAACGTGTGATATCTGTACCACATGTTTAGTCCTCCAAAGGACAAAAGCAATGAATTGAACTGTTTATATATTTGTATTCCTGTTGTCTCACTCCTATAGTCTCTGCACTATAAGACTCTCTGCAAGTGTGAAAATTAAATGTTTCATGCATTTTTTATCCCTAAAGCACTGAAAACGTAATGATTCAGACCCCTTTATACTCGTTTAGCTTCGGTTTTGTTTTGTAATTTTGATGCTGATGAAATCTTTACACCTGCGTAGCATCTTTATGAAACCAGCTGCAAAGTATTTTCTGAGCTCCTGAAAAAATGTTTTTGAATTTTGGCAGCTACAGATATCAAATCATAGCTACTAAGTACTGTGAGTGTAAATGTGAGGTATTTTACAAGTGACCATCTCTGTTTGGTATTACTCAATGACAAGCAAAAAAAATGTGTTTTGTGAAATTAAATCCCAGATAAAGTTATACTATGATAATTTAGCTTAATTTAAGCTTTTCTTGTATCTATTTTACATGAACAGCACATAAATAATTTAAAACTTCTTTCTGTTTCTTATACTCCGATCTGTGATTCTGAACAGCCGCATCATTTTCATGTATCAAATTCCTCAGAAATACATAATAAAAATAGAAATATTGTTCTATAAATTGATAATAAATTCAGAGGAAATAATAAAACCCAGCTCAGATTGTTTCATGTCTCTTTCATATGTTGACAGATTTAAGGTTTGTTGTCATCTTATATGGAAAAACATTTAAAGAAAGTCAATGTGAAATCTCAGCTTGATGCACTGCCCCCAAGTGGCCAAGAACAAATCTCCTCC
>SSNP01000002.1:9621911-9654411 GCA_006937955.1 Pachypanchax playfairii | reverse complement strand
GACCGGACACGCAGAAGCATAAAAAATGAAGTAAATGAGCAAAATAATTTATCCGTAGGATTTTATTGTATCAGTTTAACACACTGAGTTATAAAACGTAATTATTTGTTGAAAGAACCAAAAAGTAGCAGAAAATTAAGGTGAATATTTAGACTTAAATCACATTTTTATCAGGTTTGAATAGATTCATTTAAATCAGTTTTGTTAGTAAAAGAAAAGGCACATTTGTTTAAATCCACAGGAGGTTGGAGGTTTCACTGAAGCAAACATAAATCCCACTACATGAACAAGTATGTTGCATTATTTATGTCACTCTTGTTGAATAAATTAAAGTCATGAACATAGCAAAAGATGTTGGTTCAACTGACCAGAAATGTAAAACTTGTTCAATGAATTGAGTAAAATGAAGAAACCAACATTTGAAAAGATGTTGATTTGGTCGTATGAGGCCTGGAAGCTCCTATTCGTCCAGCACGAACCGCTAAATTGTTATAAAACCAAAAGAAATCGGACAGTGATCACCTTCATCGTTCACAGTCAACGTAAGCAGTAAGAAAACCAGCTGCTTGTAGTTCAGGGGGACGTGAGAAGGACCCAGATGTTTAGTCACACATGTTCATTATATCAGCAGATATTGACTTTCTGAGGTTGTTTTGTTGGAGTGAGAACACAATCCTGACATTTAGACAACTTCAGTTGAAACATTTGCACCAAGTTTGTGTATGTTGTTCCCCTCAAGCAAAAAAACAAAAACAAAAACTGTCTTCTGATAAACTACTTTTGGTGTTTCCTTTGGGTTTTATTGTTTTTTTAACTCAAAACCCAAAGTGTTCACATCAAAGTCATTTTTGGGGGATATTTTTTTATTAACTGGCTGTCAGTCATTTTCTTTAACTGCTTATTCCTGTACAGGATCAGAGCTGGTGTTTGTCTCCAGCAGTAATCAGGTGAGAGGTGGGGTCACACCTGGACAGGTGTCCAGTCCATCACAGAGCCTCACAGAGACAAACAACCACTCACAGATATAATCAGACCTATAGGGACAATTTGGAGTTACCAATAAAACTAATGTACATCTGTTGTCTTTGGAAGGTGGAGTCCTCAGAGAAAAACATGTAAACTCCATGCAGAAAAGACCTGGTCTGCTTCCCACTGCACCATCGTGCAGCCCCTCATTGTATTATGTTATCCATAATTATTTTAAATCCTTTTACACTTCAGAAAACTCAAAAAGCATTAAAGTAAAGATTAAAGTACTTTTTTCAGTTGAGGGTAACAATAAATATACAAACTGAATCACTGGTGAAAGAAATGGGATTCCATCTGTAAACTTTAACACTTCTCCTTATTGGTTGTTAAATTGTTGTTATTATTTTTCCTATCTTGTTTTAGACATTTCTGTAATAATTTGCCAATAAATTTTGTCTTAATTGAAATATTTTCAGGAGGCGACGACACAAACATCAGATGTTTGTCATTTCTATTCCAAAAACCCAAAGTAAAGATGTTAGAATGGTGTTATTTGTTTTGTTTTACAAAAGCTTCACATATTTTGACAATGTCCTTTCCTGTCAAGGTTGTTAGTAGTTTAGCTCAGGGATTATCTGTCTTTGTTTAGACTTGGTGAATGCGTCAGTAAATGCAATCAGGGACTTGGGGACTGTAATCAAGAGCTGCTAGGAACTGGGCACATTTAACCACCATTAAAGACTCGGTGGGGGCTGATCGTCGACTTGTACACAAGGTGACCTCGTGTGGCCTCCAAAGAAAGGTACTGTTAATTTACAACAGGGCCGTGTATAAAGGTGTCCCCTGTGGTTCGGTCTCTTGACGCTAGTCCACCCCAAAACACCAACAGCTGATTAACTGTGGACACTATTTGGAACACAAACACAGTGATGGACATTTTAGGCCTAAATCAGTGACTGTGTTAATCCTGAAAATATTTTAGTCTAAATAGAAACTACATCTTATATCTTGAGCATCAACTGTAAATAACCGAACGCAGGACAGAAACAACATTTTAAACATTTTCTGAATTTACAGTTCTGTAAGAGTTTTTTTTTTAATCTTCATGTTCTGCAACTTGGAAAAATAAGAAAATTATGCAACTTATATCATAATGTGCTGTTCAATCAAGAATAGTGTGTTCTGAATTCTTATAGTGACGCATTATGTGTCACAATGGGGTGTTGTTGAAGCAGATGAGATAACTCCGCCCCCTTTGGAGCTCAGACTACAAACATTAAAATTCATTTGAAATGACTAAAGGGACAATTTGAAATCTTTTACTTATATAAACAGTCACAATTTAAGTTTTATGATTATTTGACATTTTTTACACAGAATATTCAACTTTTAAACCTTTTCAAATAATTTGCAAACAAAGTCATCTGATGATGTTTTGTTGAATCAAGTTTTTCATCCAAGACCAAAAACAGCTGGACTGAAAAAGATCCTTCACGAGAACACATTTAAACTAGTTTCACTTTAAGTCTAACAGTAAAATGAAGCAGGCTTTTGCCTCGGAGGGAGTCGGTTGGAGTTAATTTCAGGGAAATGAGCTAAATGTCTCTCACTTTCTTAACCTCCACAAAGCTTGTTTTCAATTCAGAGATTTACAGAAGCTCTTGACCCACTTTATGGCCATCGAGGTGCATTAGTTGAACTCCTTCAGAATTAATCCGGAGTTATTAAATGTCCTCATGTGGGAGTTGCAGCTGTGCGGGATGCTGAAACTAGCTTTTTCAGCTCTGCAGCCAAATTTGCTTCTTTTTTTAAAAAAAAACAAGAAAAAATAAAACTGTAACCCCTTTATTTATTTTAAAAGAATATAAAACAAGGATTACAATTTTATTTTTCTTGGTTTTAAAAAGACTCCAGTGTTTGTAATATGTTATACTTAAACTTCAGGTTGTAAAGAAATAAAAACATGGTAAAGGGTGTTTTTTAAATGTTATTTTTACAAAGATTCTGTTACTTTAATGTGATGTTTTTAAATTCACTAATGAAGAAATGCTTAATGATGTCTAGTTTTATGATATTGTTTCTCAAGCAACAAAAAAAAAGAACATTGCAAAACTCGTTCACAAGTGTTGATTTTTTTATTGGAGAAGAACAAAGCAGAAAAGTAATACAACACAGCAAAGAAGATTAAAAACACATCATGAGTGAGGAAAAAAAAATGAACAAACTTTATTTTATCTTTTTTACAAAACATTACAGAGTCAACCTCAATAAATTAAAGGTTATATATATAGAGATTTTAATGTTGTATGTAAAATTTTCAAAATCCTAATCTGACATGTTGTATTTGTACTTTTTACTGCTATATTTCAGAAACAAACAAAAAGAAAACCTCACACATCCTAAATAAATGTTAGAATACAAAGACAGCACAACACGTCTTATCCATATGCAGAAACATTAAAACAATAACCAAAAATAACATGAAAAATAAAAAAAAACAAGAGTGACTATTTAAAATCAACAGACACCCACAGAACTCCAGTGATTACTGCAGATAATAATACCAATGATCAGATTCTGGATCTCAGTTTTTATACATCTTATGATACTTTCTGGAAATGTTAACTAAGAATCCATTAACCCTCGGATACCCTGGTATCCTCATGTTGTTCAAGCTGCTCAGCTGCTGTTCAGCTGATTTTTTAATAGTTTCCTTTGTTGTGTTTAATATTCAATCTGAAGTGAAAACATGCTGGATTTTCTAAAACCGGTTGAATCGCTGTTAACAACGGACTCAGTCACAGCAAGAATATTAATGTACTTATTTAATATTAAAAACACTTGTCACAAAGTTTCACTGACCACTTGGATGTCTGTTCATTTACCAAAAAAAAAACAATAAAAAATATATTGTTTTAAATAGTGATGAACTGCAGAAAGTCACTGTGTAACTCTAACGACAGATTAATGTCTGATGTTGACACTCTAAGTAGATCCAGTACCATGCTCTCTGTGTGTGGGATGATTTACCTGCACTGAAGTGTTTGAGTCCATGATTTTCATGCAGAACTAAAAAACTATCATATGCCGGATGATCTGCAACATGAATACAATTATTCTGTAGCCATTTGTCAGACTGTCCCTTAAGGCCAAAGTCTATTTACAGAGGTATTAAAACATGACAGCATGGACATGAAAAGATGGATTATATGTGAATAAAAAGGTGTTTACTGATACCATGCATTCAAATGTTAGTATTTCCACACAGTCTTTTACCTGACATACTTTCATGTTCTACCTTTTCTCTCAACAGTCTGATGGAAACGTCTGTTTGTAGGTTAGTTTGAACCTTTTTCACTTCCTCTCAAAGACATTTTAATCAGGAATAAGCATTCAAGATTTATCCAGTTTGCATTTCCTTCTGTTTTAATTTGTCTAACTTTTAAATAAATGTGACAGGTTGGAGATTTTGTGAGCCATGCAGATATTTCCATAATTGCAATGCTGAGACTGAGACATTTCTTCAAGCACACAGTGGATTACCCTTTGCATCAATCATAAAATGAATGTAAAATAATATAAAAAGAATTCAGTGAAGAAATGATTTGCCAGCATTTTTGTTTCTTTAATGGTAAGAAGTGGATTGATGCATATGGATGTGATATGAAGGATTCATTTGTTGAAGTTTAATTGAATTTATTTCAGGTGTTTAAGTCTAAGAAAATAAAAGCAATGTCTTCAAGCAGCATGACATAAACACAATAATGTGAGATGTTGTGACAGGAAGTGACAGAGAAATAAAGAAACCTCAAATAACTGAAAATACATGTTTGCAATAATTACAAAAAAATCGTTACAATTAAAATCCACTTGAGAGTCAGAGAAACAAAAAAAAACAGATTTAATGTCTGTTACTCAAAGGTCATGTGATTCACTGAGGAAGGGAGGGTAGAAATTAGAGTGTGCCCATTCCTGTGACTTCAGATGTCAGCCTAAAACAGTTCAGAGAGGAGGGTGGAGGGGAGGGGAGGGAGGGAGGGAGGGAGGGAAGGGGTGGGGTGAGATGGACAGAAAATAAAACAAGTGTGAAAGAGGAACTTTTGCCTTTAAGTGAAAATGCAAAGGGTGCATCACATCTACTGACAGAATCTAGTTAAAATATGCAGGACACTGTATATAAATCTATTAAATCTGTTGTAATAAAACGTTTGTACGGATATGACAACATGCAGTAACAAACTCATTTGTTCATGCAATGAAGTTAAAAAAAAATCCCCAAACTCTCGTGTTTCCTGACAGAAGCATCACTTCACTGTATTGTTAAGAGCAATAAATGATAGTCATGTATTTTGTCATGTTTTTAGCTTATTTTTTTATGTTTTAATTTTTACTGTTTGGAAAAAAATGACACATTTGAAGCTAAAGTGATGGGACAGATGTTGAAGTGGTTTAGTATGAAAAGGTCTGGATTGTTCTTTGGAGAAACTGATTAGTTCTAACCAAATTGACAAGCTAATTTGTCAGTTTTATAAACCATTACAAGTCAACTCGAATCCCCCCAAAGTCAGAATTTTAACTGGAAAAGTCAAAAATTCCTGACTGACCCCAACCTCAGAATTCAATATGGCCACCTCAGTTATCAAATTCTACTTGTTTTTTCCGACTTGCAACAGGAACACGGTGAATTTGGGTCCGACATCATTCTCAGAACCAACATACACCGTAAATGCCACTCAGCACATGTACAACAGGTAAGATTATAGCTGTCTAGAACTTTTTAACCAAAACCAACTACAAAACATCCCATTAAAACTCAAATTTAACCTAATAATGATCAGAAGAAAACATCTTTCCTTGAAATGCAAAATAAACTGTAAATCAACATATTCATCAGCTTGATTTGTTTCTTTTGGGAGTGAGACGTGCACTAAACCCTTTTGGTGTGGTTTAAAATTGTGCATAAGATTCAACTCTATTATTGTTTTATCTTAAAACTGGGAACAGGATGAAACACCCCACCTGTTCACCACATTGATAAGAAACTAACATATTTTGCAGTAAAACATTTTATTTAAATACATAGTGCTACTTTTCCAATCCAAGTATGCAACATGAAAATAACGTTATTTCTCCAGGTGTCAAACTAATTGTTATATCAAACACTGGTGAAGTAATAGATTCACAACCAGTCCCACAGGATGGCACACAGATGATGTTTAAACCAGATTTAGGGTGACTTCAGGATGTTGTCATGGATGAAGGGTCATTCCACAAACCAGCCACGTCTCTGAACCTGCCATTGGAATTGTGGGAAAGTATTAGTTTCTTTGATTTAATTTGTATAAAGAAGTCAGAAACAAAGTGTTGCATTTTGAGTTTGAGTTCTTATTCCAATAGACTTTTAGGTGGAGGCAGCATCTTGACATCAGTTGAGTTGGTGACATCACATCTCCATGTCTGGATGAAGATGCTGCTGTGACGTAAAAAAAATAGCCGGAACATAGATAGTTCTTGCAGAACTCGGAGACATCTTTGAATGTAAATTTAGAATGCAGTGAGCTTCTCAAAACACACACGGCAGTGTTAAAGGTCCAAGAGGATTTTGTGCACAAAACATTTGTATTTATGTTGGCAGTGTATCAGCATGTTTGGTTTACAACTGGGGAACATGGTGGCCAAATATTCATGATGTGGGAACAACACTCTCTAACCCGCTCATGGAGAATTTGAAGTAGCCTCATGCCTATTCTGTGACCTCTTCATGCAGGTGCAATATGCTAACATGGAATGCAGTCTAATAAAGTCAGTGTGAGACTCAGGGGCAATTAGGGATGTACATAAAAATCTTCTCGGGTGCAGGAGAGCATGTCAAGGACTTGGAAAACCTGTTTTGTGAGTCCTCAGAAAGCTGCAGTGCCACAATCAGCTTCACATTCAAGGTGCTTTTCCAAATTCTCAACCATTTTCTAAGAGATCATGAAAGTTATAGAGAGAGTAATGAAGTCATCATCCAGTGTGAAGGAGGCCCAAAGAATAAGTGGTTTTAGAGGCAGGAGGGAGAATAAAAACAAAATCTTTTCACTCTCTTCCACATTATTTTGTTTGTAAAAGTTTTGCTTTTTTAATTATTTTGCAACCCAAATGGTTTAAAGCATTTTTAAAAAAAATATCTATATCAGCTTTATTATCAAGTTTCAGAGAACACTTTTTACTCTGAGTCACCAGGAAGGACACCTTAACTTTATTACATTTAAAAGTTTTATACATAGATAAAAATAGTCATAAGATAAATAAGGACACATTTAATTAGTCGGTCTGACAAACATGTTTGTCATTTTGTAATTTTTACATCAATAAATCTAAGTCGTAATAGTCAGCTGAACTATCAAAGGACTTTTTCTTTCTTTTGACCAGAACAATAGCAGGTGAATTATTTTCTTGGATCTTCACTCTAAGTGAAACTATTATCATGCTGCTTTCATATTTTCAGATGTGCTGGAGCTCGGCGATTAGAGGTAAAACGTTACCTGGCATTGATGAGATACTGGGCCAGGCTGATGTTAGCAGGGGTCCCTGTGATGGTTATCTGCCGCTCAGACGAACCCTCCATGGCATTCGCAATTTTGATCTGCGCTCCAGACATCTGTCGAATCTCATTTATTTTGGTTCCCTGGCGTCCAATAATACAGCCTATTAGCTGGATGAAAAATAAAGTCTTAGAGTCTGAAGAAAGAAATCTATATCCTTTTCTAAATCATTGGCAGAATAGTTGATGCATTTAAAGTAAAAAGGAAGCTTAATGAGTTATGAAATTGTCTGTGTTTCATTTAAAATATAGGAAATTAGGTTTGAAAGGGTGATACGGTCAGTAGATTGTCTAATGGGGGTGTTCTGCTTCATAAGCCTGTAGTACAATAAGTGTGCAAGTGGTCAGTGAAATCATGTTTCATATAAAATAAAAACTGACTATCTGCCCTCAGCTGTGTTTATAATAACATAAACTTTTACACTTTTAAATGTTTTAGTTGGAAGGATACATAACATTTCCTTTTTCTTCAGTAAAGTCCCGATTAATTTGAATTTTAAAGGTCACACTGATTAGTTCCCTTTCAATAGGTAAATCACCACCACCACCACTAATAATAATAGCATTAATAATAATAAATAGCATTAATAGTTTGTGCTATTATTAGATGCAGCGTTAATATACTGTATATATTGAAGGAAGACATGCCTCAATCTACTTCTGCTTTTAAAAAGCTAAAACTTCCTGCTCCCATGTTTTTATTTGATTTTTGGAGCCCAAGTCTATAAATTTTGGGGTGTAAACATTGCTGTGCATGCACACATCCATAGATGCATGCATGCATACTCAAGAACCACTAAATAACCAATTAAAACTAACATGAAGCAGTAAGGTACGAACTATGTGAATCAACGGGTGTTTATTTCTTAATCAGGAAAACTATCCATTAATTTAGATGGAAGGGGCGGGACTTAAAGCATATACTGCAGCCAGCCACCAGGGGGCTCTTTGTTTTACTTCAGCATCAACTTCCAATCTGTTAATGATCCATCCACAGAGACAATAATCACCTTTAACTCTTAGACTTTGGGATGTTTTTTTAAACATTATTACTGGGTTTGATTCATGTTGGTTATTCTTCACTCATATCAACAAGTAAAGATTTGTTATTTTTTAAAACTACGTTTTAAAAACCAGATGTAACTTCAGGTTTTCAGAAACCTCTCTGTTACTTACATCATTAGGAATTGTGAGTTCATGGGTGCTGGCAGGTGGACTGGCATCCAAACCTGAAATGGGAAGCAAGAATCTAAAAAAAGTGAATTGAAGGATTCATGTAGTTATTTTCTGAATGACTCTGTGAAATTTTTGTACAACCATTAATTTCACAGCCTTTTACCAAATTTCAGAAATTGTTTCAGAGATTTTCATAACCTTTTTTATGAATTTATGGCTAAAATGTTAATACTTTCAATGTAATAAGTAAAAATATATTAATTCAGAAAAAAAATTAAAACAAATAAATAATCTGTCATTTTATTCTTAAGTCATGAATACAAGCAGCTGGAGTAGTAAGTCAATAACAATGCATTTCTACGGTGGCCCTGAAGTGCAAACCACATTGTAGATTTCAAACCTTTTTCAGTCAAACATTTACACCAGAGCAAACACCAATCAGCATGAAATAGAATTCTTTCACAAAAATATAAAACTTCCAAATTTATCCAATAATCTGTCAAACTACTAACATATTTTATTCTCAAAGTACTGCTCAAAAAGCTCAAACACAAATCACCTGAAGTGGTTTGTTTCCCTGCTGGTTTGGAAACATTTCTGGTCAATATTATCTTTAATCCATTTTTGACTAAGTCACAGACAAAATTGGATGTTTGTTGATTCAGACATTGTTTTAGCTTGTTAGTGTGGTGCCAACGGGTCTAATTAATATGTTGTCTTTGAATTGTTTAGGAATAAACATTTATTTTCTTGCTCTTCTGAATTTAAACAGCTTCTTATTTTGTTGTAGTACAGCAAAGTACTGATAAAAAAAGTAAGTGATTTGTCCATTTTTTTTTTTTGTAGTGATGGCACAATCTGAAATAAATTATTTTAAAGTTGAAGATTCAGTCTCCTTTTTATCCTTTTACTGACATAATATCAGACAGAGGTAGGAGAAAAATATAAACAGTACATAAAAAAATAAAAACTTAAAGAATAGAAATGACAGGGTCATGCTGTGCCAAACGAGAGATAAGGTGCGAGGTAGGAAAAAGAACAAATCGGTTTCTCTGGATGCAAAGAGACAGAAACATCTAGAGGGTCCTGTGGGTACGTACCAGGGAAAGCAGGGGTGGTCTGTCCGAGAGGGGTAAAGGGGGTTTGCTGCATAGCCAGCTGGTGGAGCTTGGTCAACTGCTGAAGGGTTAGGAGGGAAAGTAGAACTAAGAGGTTACTGTTACACAGGTCACACAAAGAAATGAAGGCAACCAAAACCAGAGTGAAGAAACAGTGAGGAGTAGGAGGCGATATGACGCAGGATGGTGGAGGACAAAACGTAGGAGAAAAAGAGATACACAAAGACGGTGATTTTTCACCATGGAGATCGAAACTGTGTGAGAGTTTGAGCTTTTTTCTGCTTGTAATATTCACATTCTTTATTGTCTTTTTTTCTTTTTTTTGCATTGAAAAATGTTTCTTCAGCAGAGCCAATATTAAATGTCATACACTATTTTAATTTGTCAATTTCCACATCTTGTGATTCAACCTTAGGTTTTACATGCGTGTCACTCTCGTCAGAGCGTGATCACAGGTTGTCCGTTCCCTGCGGTGTAACGTTTCCATCCAGAATGCTTTAAAAGCATCTTTGCCTTTTAAGAGGACTTTTTAATGAGGGTGGAAGAGGGTGTCAAGCCTCTATTTGAGTGATTGTACCGTCACCCACTGCTTCTGCTGGCATCAATCACTGGCCAACTTTGAATTAGTGGATCTGACACAAGGTGGTTCTTGAGATGCTCTAACGACAAGGACAGATGAAGGCAGATTATTAATGGAGACTTATATGGTCCGCTGGAATTAAAGGGGTGTCTACATCCAACCAGTCCTGCTGTCTTTGCCTTAACAATTAGCAGGACTCAGTTTGATATTTGATCAAATCTTTCCAGTGGTTGAACTGCAACTTGGACACAAGCCGTCTTCTAGATCACCTAAAACAAGTCTGATTATGTAATGACATTTCTGACAATAACACATTTAAGTGAGAAGCTATAAGGCACTTACATCTGGGTGTGGTATGGCATACTGTCCCTGAATTGTGTAGGCCTGTGAAGAGAACATTCAGGCATTCAGGCACTCACAGCAATACTGAAACTGAATAACACGTTCAAATAATAATTTGCTTAATTGGTTTCCACATGGCAAAAATCTGTTAAAGCGTAAAACAATGACTCATGGGATTGTTCAGAAGCTGTTAAGAAATGAGTCACAGGGGTTTTACCTGCTTCTCTTTTAATGGTAAAATCAACTGAAATGTCCCTAAATGTTCCAATTAGGACATTTGGAGTTTTCTGACCAACCCCAATGTCCTTATTGTCTGAGTTAAAATAAAACACAGAATAAATTGGCTTCAAAAATAACAAAAAAAAGACAGTATCACATTCAGAAGCCATTAGCACTAAGGATCCAAGACCTGCACAGTCTTACAATCTGCTTATAAAACCTTCTAAAGATGAACATTTTCACTAGGGATGCTAAAAGATCACGTTAATTATATGTGACATATTTTCCACAGTAAGAAAAAGCAGGTGATGTGTGCATAAATATAAAGTCTAATGAGTCTGTGCAAAACAAAACAGACTTAAAGTTGTAGAAGCAACATTTTCAGACAGGCAGTACATGTTGTAAAGAGAGAAGAGGGCGAGTTATTTTCACATTTCGAACCTGCATTGACGTCTTTATTGCTGGTTGATAAGACACACGCTTGCAAAGGCAGAGATAACCACGGATGACAAACGCTGAGATAATGTGCATCAGTGGCTGAAAAGTGTTGAGATTAAACTGCGACAGTTTTCTAGAAGTGTAAAACTGTAAGTTTAGAAATGTACCACGTTACTGAACTGACAGAATATTATTTTATCATTTTGTCAATATTCAGGGCCCATAGAAGATTCTATAGGTCTTATAAGTAATGAAGTTAATGTGTTCACCTAGTGTTTACTTTATGGGTGTTGGTGCAGAAATTCTGATTGATTATTTAAAGCTAAAATAATAATGTATTTTATCAATTAAAACTGGGTCGCCTGTAAATAAAACCCAAAAGGACTGAAACAACAGCTGAATCTGGGAAGCATCAAGTCTGTTCGACATGTGAATTTCTGTAAGATTCTCACTCATAAACCTTCTAGCTGTTACATCATCTCTGAACTTGTGTCTGTTATACACAGGTGAGCTCCCCAGTCAGCTTCCCATCCAAAAAAACCTCAGAAAAACTTTTGCCCTAATCGATTTGAAACTGCGTGTCCTTTAAACTTTATCCAGATAGAAATGTAGGTGGGAAACAACACATTCACACTGAAACATCATTTCTTTGTGTGAGGGCTTAACTTCAACACTTTAGAAAGTAAAAAAAAAAAAAGCTTTCAGTCTCAGGCAGCAGCTGATGCTGCAGTAAAGATCTACAGCTGGATGTAAGCAAAAACTAATGAGCTGAAGCTTGTTCAGCACTTACCTGGCCACCAGAAAAAATGACTGGAGTGGAGGTGGGCTTCGGGCGATAAGGGATAGTGGCACCTTTTGGTGGGGACTAGAGGAGACAGATGAGGTAAAGTCCATTTAAAGCAGGTCATTTAAGCCTCTAGACTAAATGTGTTAATTTTGCATGACACACCTTGACTTTATCTACAGTTTACAAACCAGCACCTTGCTGAGATTTTAATGAGAACACAAATCCCTCCTAAATGTGTTGAGACATATCATGATAATGTAAGCAGCCAAGTGACCTTAACACTGAGGTAAAACCTCACGCAAGACGTGTCTTCCATCTATCTCAATCTGTGGAACCAGGAATTAGATGAGAGAACCAACATGACTCCTTTATGTATTTAAGGATTTGATACATAGATTTGTCATGAAGTCGATCCATCCTGTACTGTGTTCAAACTCAGATTTGGCCTTCGAGGTAATTTGCTCTATATTTCAAGTGTTATATCCAGTTTTGTTTTATGTCTTCTGGTCTGTTTAACTTGGAGTCTGCTGGTTGTGATATAGATTTCATAGAATTAAACTACATATTTATAATACTTTAGCATTTGTTCCACAATCCTAATCCAACACACCATTTCTGGATGATTCATTGAGTCAGTAAAATACTGACCGCTCACATCTTCTCTAAACAAACCCATTCCAAAGAAAAACACATTTTTTGGTCTTTTATTAATACAATGAACTAGATTTGCGTCATAGAAATCAAATGAATGTTGTTGATCATCAGCGCAAACCCCATTTCAATTCAAAGACAGCCCAGTTTGACTCAGTCAGATTAATATTGTTCTTTTAGGACGTTAAAATGTTTTAACATCGTCACTAAAGTAGATGATCTCAGTCTGTAGACGCTTTACCTCCAGCATGACCACACAGATCTGTTTGACACACTGAATGATGGCTTCTGGGGTCCCAGAGATTGTCACTGCACGCTCAGTGGAGTTGGGAAGCATGTCCCCCGCCACCTGAACTTGGGCCCCTGTTGACTAGAGAAGAGCGAGACTGAGTAATAAAAACTGTTTGTAGGTTTGTTCTGCAACAAATACTGTACAGGTTATGTTGTGTTCTCTGGTACACAGTATGTACATCTACCCTGTCAACCAACTCCTCAAACTGCAGCATGTATTTAGGTTTCTATCCTCAACTTAAAGCCCTGAAAGAGCGTCATGATAATTAGGAAACTTAAACCGACTTCATCTTTGATTTGACCCTCAGCTGTCACATCTGGGGCAACAACATGTTCCCCTCAGGACACTTCTTTTGGCACCACACCCTGTGCTGCAGATGTTTTCTTCTTCATGGGTCTCATCTGTCGACATTAACCTGAGGGCAGAAGTGAAGCTCTTTCCATCTCCACTCAGTTTCTACAAGTTCTGTTGTTGTCAGTCTGACTTCATTGTGGTTGTTCAGTTGACAGCAAACGTTATTGGCTTTCCATCTCCAGTCTGTCACTCAGCCTCCTCAGAGGGATGTTCATTTTTATTTTTTTTTTTCATTTCTCACACTTATGCTCTGGCCTGGGAGTGACAATTTCAAATTACTGGGTTTGTAAAGATGACTCAAAATGAAATAGCTCAATAATTGTGGGACTGTTTTGGAGTAAATTTCAATCATGAGTTCAAGGTTTGAAGAGAATAAACTGTCATTTCTTTGCTGTTTTACCACAAAGAGGCCAATTTATATCAGCATGTCTGAAAAACAGCAAAATGGGGCCTTCTATGGTTTAGGCACATCTGTGCGTCTATTCTTTGAATTTAATAAGCAACTAAAAATTAGTACTTATAGTAGAATATAACTTGTATTCACTATGCTCAGACGCATCCAGCCTCTGAAGTTTCTTCTTACCAACACGTTTTAGTATCAACTAGTCCCAGGTGTAGTTACAAACACTTAGTCGTGATCTCTCATTGTGACAGTTTCACTTAGCTCAAAAACACTAGTGTGAAGGCTGCACATGCTCTCGATAATAATCTCTATAAAACAGAGTCGCCCTGAAGCTTCTCGCACTAGAAGTAATCTGCTGCCTTTGTCCCAGTAAACCGTTAGATGTTACAGAGACAGATCTGTAGCCACTCTGCCTCCGAGGACAGGCTGAGCCATCTGACTGTCCTCAAACCATTCAAACTATTGATTTATTAATAAATAAATATATAATTTATTTGCAGTTTATCATCTACTAATATATTCTCTAAATAGACTGGAAATGTAATATGAACATATATTTTAAAGGTTCTACTCAGGTATTTATGACTAGATCTATATGTTCTTCAGTAATAATACTAGATAAAACATGTGATACTTATATAACATCAAAACTTTAAATGAGTCTTATAAATATTTAAGGAACAAGAAGCTGGTTTTGGTTGGATTATGGGAATATAATAATCCCAAACCAAACCAAAACTCTACCTGTGTTTTTAAATAAAAGATGTTTTGTTATTAATATTGTTATCTATACACTGAATAATCAACTGAAATAATTTGATAAACAACAATAAGGGATAAGGAGAATTTTAAATTAATAATGCCAAACATCTTAACGTAATGAGACGGTTGATTATAATGTTTTATATTTGGTTTACAATAAAAAAAGAGGTTTATATAGAAAAAAGAACAAACAAGTTCTGTGTATACATAGTTGTTTATAGAATATATAGATAAGATATGAGTTGTACCTCTCTCATTTCTTTGATTTTGGAGCCTCCTTTTCCAATGAGAGAGCCGCACTGACTGGCTGGTACGACGAGCCTTAAGGTGACAGGGGGCTTGCTGGTCACTGGGCTGTTACTCATCGAATTGATTATGTCCTAGAAAACAACAAGACTTGATTCATTGTAATGGAGTACAGTGACCCCAAACATTCATGATGTTTAATTGCTTTAGTAACCATCCATAAAAATCAATTGGAAAATAAATTTTTTAGGTTTGTTAAAGTTTTTACAGTCATTAAACATTTTCCATTTGCTTATGTTGTTTTTAGGTAAATTTTACTCAAATATCAGAAGAGAAGTTTCAGTGACCCACAAAAACTTTTATGAGAAAATAATGTTTATTATCACTGATACATTCATGAGCTTCATGAGAGACATTTAGAATTTTTTATGTATATTATAATTATTAACAAACACTCTGAAGGCTCAACTACTGAACAGTTGTGACTTGTTGTACACACTGTGACTGAATATATTAGTGATTTCTAGAAATATCAGTGGAGATGCTAATGGTTGTTTGTTGCTCAGCTGTATTTTTGTTTACATGTAACTCAAAATTCACCTGGACTGATGTGATCTAAGTGGGAACACTTGCATTTTCCTCTTATTATCAAACAAAAGTGGAGCCTAAGAAGGAACATTGGAGAGTATTTTGATTGCAAAGGGATTGATTATCTTTATGAAGTTCTATGTGAACAGAATTCAGAAAATGATGATGCCAAATCCCAATTCAGGTTTTATCAGTTTCCACATTCAGAGATCAATAAACTTCTCTAATAAGGTCTAAAAATTCCCTTAAATGGTAACAACTCATGTTTCCAGACAGAAAAGAAAGAAGTAGATAAGATGTAAGATATAAATGGACCACAGACTGAATGATTTCTGAACATTAACTCTGTAGATTTATTTTACCTCCTCAAACTTGTAGGCGATCATAGCGAAAGCCTTGAAGATGGTGTCTGTAGGTCCAGTGATGGTGACGATCCTCTCGGGGCAGTTCCCCTCAGAAATGTTGATTCGTGCTCCGCTCTGAGAAACCAGGACACGTATGTTTTAGAACCAGAGCAAAAGATAAAAAATTTAAAAATGAAAAGCCTGATGCTGAATTCCAATACATCATTTCATTTATTACAACCTGATTGTTTTGGATTTTGACTTTAAGCCTTTTAATGATAGATATTATAAAAACTCACCTCTTCTCGCATCTTTTTTACTGTTTCCCCTTTCTGAAAATCAAAACAGTCAAACATTAAAACTAAAAAATGATTTTAAATGAATGTTGGAAGTTTAACAAAGAAAAGGACGATAGAAAAAATAGAATACGCACCTTACCAATAATACTCCCCACCTCCTGTAATAAAATATATATAATAATTAATGATAGTCAGTTTTACCTGCTTGTTGCAGATTATTGGTTCAGCTGGATGGAGACACTTCCTGTTTGCTCTGATTTAATCTTCTGATGAGAAAACCTTCAAACTACTCAAATGTAAATCAAAGTAGCTTTTTTAGTTTTTAGAACTACTACTAATAAACATTATAATGTACCATTAAGTAAAACTTACGAGTTTTTTTTCTGAGCGAGACTTTAGTAATGTTTAGTAAAGTTAATTTCCTCTGAATAGTCCATCTGTCTATGAGTCAAAATAAATTTCATTTTTGTGGTATTTCCAGCTATTGCATTTGTATTTCAAAATGATTTTAAATGCATGAAAAAAAATAGGAAACAAAAAGAATCTCAACACTTTTGGGGGAGTATTACAGTTTGACCCCTATACCCTGAGAAATCTGAGAGCTCTAAGCGCAGATAAGACCACACTGAGGTGAGTCAACAGCGTGAAAACACAGCAGAAAGTCAAGTCAAGTAAAGAGCTCGGGGAAGTTCATCTGTATAACTGCACAAAAAAAATGAGCAAAAACTGGAGCAGAACTGAACCGAGGTACACCAAGAATAAATTATATTTGCTCCTGTAATAAACGCAGGAGATTTATTTGTGTTTTCATCAGAAATATTGCATTCAGGGCTGAAGACAAAGCAACATTAATCACTGGGTTTCCAGAACAAGCTCTTAGATATTCACATATGTATTATTATTTGGTTTCATGCATGTACCATCAAGCTGGAGCGAGTTACCATAGTAAAACTGCAGCAGAGACCCTCTGAGGGATGAGTTTAAATGCTTTAAGCATGAAAACAAGTTTACAAAAAGAGAATAAAAACATGCATCTTTGCTTGATCAGTATCCTGCTGCACTGAAAGGAAAACAAATTGTTTCATTTTTGGCTATGATTATTTGCCGTTGGCGTTACTCATACATCTACAACTGATTAACTTCTGGAGTCAGTTCCATTCCAAATGGTCCCGACAGCCAACTGACCTCAGGAAAAACTCAAAATATGGCTGTTTATTCAGTCAGTTAATGTTCATGTGCATCATACATCCCAACACATCTGTAAAATCTTTGCCATTAACTGTTTCAGTCAACTAAAAATGTTTAATAGCAAAATATACCACCTGATGAATTTTTATGAAACTTGCAGAAAGTCTTCACCAAATCCACAACTGATTACATTTATGACCCAGATCAGTTCAAAATGGCCACCACAACTATAGAGTTAACAAATCTTTGCAAACACAAAAATGGCTGCAACGGTAAGTTTTACAGTTCTGTTGACTGACATTGTGCATAATAGCATTTTCCAGATTTGAACAAATAAACAATACTCCATCCTTTCTCAACATAAAGATGAAAGCAAGGCCATAAATTGTAAATCTGCTTGTCACTGACTCTTAAAAGTTTGTGTCCTGGTTTTAAAAATAATAAAAAACAATCCAAGAGAAGCAGAAATGTTACAGTAAGTGCGCTTACTTTTCCATGCATGAGGAGGCGGATGGTCAGGGTAACGTTTAGACCACCCTCCGACTGGACTTTAGTGGTCTCCATGCTGAGAAAAGTGAAAGCGGCTCTGTGATTGGATGTCCTCACAGGAAGTAGAAGTCCAGGGATTTTCCAGCCAGCCAGTCACCTGCAGAATCCAGTATCACATAAAAGCATTTTAACTCTAAGACTTTCTCATGTGCACCAGAACAACTTCAAGAATTCTTCATTTGAACTTTTACTAAATAGGAACTTCAACAATTTGAGAATTTGATACCAAAGCCCTTAAAAAAAAGAAACTGTTTGTTTTTATGTTTAAACATGTCTGAATATAAGTTTATCTTCAAATTCATACTTATAAAGATTGCAACCAGCAGAAAAAAAAGAAAAAATCAAATACACAAACCCTGGACAGTAATGTTACAACAGTGACTCATGACACTCAGTAAATTTAATTTCCTAAAATTTTTGTGACAATATTAAAGCTGCTTTTTTTTTTTTTTTTTTTTTTTTTGCTATATGGAGTTTAAGAAACATTCCGTTTTGTCGGGTTGAATTTTATTTACTTTCAGTCTCCGGGACTCAGTGTGGTTGTGTGTGTGCACACATTGATGGAGCAGCACCACAGTCCATTCATCATTCTTACAGTTTGTGCAAAGAAGCCATTCAGCATCCTGCTGCTTCTGCAGTCAATGTTTGTGTACTTGTAGCCAGTCAGGAGGAGGGAGAACAGGAATGGGTCAGAGGCACCAGAACCTTACTGAGATATTGTCTCTCCAGGGCCTTACAGCTACTCAACCACAGCATGAAGCTATGAGTCGGGGCGAGGCCAGAGAAGTTCTGCCTTTCTGATTCTCTTAAAGGGGTGGAGATGCTTTTGTGCTCATTTTGTGACAGCTGTAGTGATAATGAGAATGACGTCAGCTTGGTGCGCACCAGCGACTTAACACTGCCGATCCTTTCAACAGAAGCCTCATCTATGGTGAGATGTTTTGCAA
Organism: Pachypanchax playfairii; assembly: GCA_006937955.1. Lineage (NCBI taxonomy): Eukaryota > Metazoa > Chordata > Actinopteri > Cyprinodontiformes > Aplocheilidae > Pachypanchax > Pachypanchax playfairii. The sequence continues at coordinate 9,635,573 of SSNP01000002.1, read as the reverse complement.
TAATTTTGGCCAGACTTACTGAAATTAATCAGTTCCTCAAAAATGTCTCCACACTGATGTCAAGGTTTTGGGATCTGCATCATTTTTAGAGCTACTCCACCCCAACTGTGTTATAGGACTCCTTATTCTCAGTGACGTAAGTAAATATTAACATTTTGTGCTTTACATTAAAAACACATGAAATAAAAGAACAATTAAAACAGATAAAAAAAGTCAGAGGCAAGAGGCTAGACTTTGCATCCCTGCTCCACTCTTCTTTATCCTGTTGCACCCCTTTTGGTGCTTCTTCACAGATGGTACCCCAAGAGTCTGAGCTAACCCAGCACCTTTAGCACACGTTGGTCGAAACAGGAAGCGTTGTATGATACAAGCGACAGATTCTTTTTGAAACTTAACATGTCCTTCCCATGCTTTATGCATTTATATGATTAATATTCCTGTTATGACACAATTCACGTGTTCTGTTGCTTCGAGAGGCCCCTACAAGCATTGGTCATGCTGCTATAATGTAATAAACCTTGCACAATATTGTGCCTTCTTGCAGCTCTTTTTAAAGATTGTCTCTGGGATAGTAATCATATAGGTTAACTTCCCTCCAACCCTTCTGCAGAGTAGCTGTATATTAGTATCTCTGTGGCTTAAGGATTGTTCTGGAATCTCATGGTCCAAATGTTAATTTCACGTCTACTCAATAACCTTGTGGATAATAATTATTTCATATAAGTTAACTTCCTGCTTCTGGGTAATTTATTTGTTATCTGCTGAATGGAGGGGGGGGGGGGGTTCAGGTTATGATTTCAAGCTAGACACTAACTTGACTTCTGTGCTACTTCTGTTTTCATCCCCAACCGAAATAGAGGAAGATGTTGATCCAATATTAGCCTCACGTTAAGGTTTTTTTTGGCTTCTGTGGATCAATAAATTAGTATTCTAGTGTTATGATGGATGCTCAGATGGGTTTGTTCAAGAACGATTCTATGATGTCTATCTTTTTTAAATGTTCATGCACTAGGGTTTGTTATCCTGTTAATTATATACGTGAGATATTTTGGAAAGAAGTACTGTACCAAACTGGAACCAGTTACCGATCCCAAATGAACCTGTTTTCTTACTCACATGTCGGCTGGATGACAGAACCAATTACACCTGCTGCTTTGAGCAAGGACATACTCTTCAACCAGATAAGTAGAGCAGTGAGTGACCTCCAAACTCGCCATACTTTAGAAAAGTTACAGGCATGATGTCAGGAAATAATTCACTGTTACGCAACAATATCAAAAAGGCATTAAAGTAGCTCTAAAGTCACAATAAAAACATTGACAGAATGAATACATTTAATAAATTGATCCTGTTTTCCAATTGACCAAAATATGAACCACCATTATGTAAATCTAGTTTTTATTTTTAGTGTACTGAGGACCCAAAAACTGTTTAAATGAAAAGGTTTTCAGTCTGATGGATTAATTGTTTGATTCTTAAGCAAGTTTAAAATCTGCAGCCAGCATGATCAGACATGTGTAACTTTTAAAAGTTGTATTTTCGCCTTAGTGGAATTTAAGATAAAATTTCAAAACGTATTTAAAAGCATTAACAGAGTGTGTTCCCATTTCAATTAAATTGGCATGCTTATGACAAACATTACACAAAATATGTGTTTACTTTTACTTTTTGTACACGTTTGCTACAGATTTGGATTTGTTGTCTCAAACATAATCATGCCTGTAGAAATCAGAGCTTTTGATTTCAGCGTGAATTTCATTTAGAAAAAAAAAAGGTTAAAAAATACTTCATTTAACATTTTACAGATTTACTGTTGAACACAGGCAGGAAAAATTTACCACACAATGTTTTATCATGCTAATTACTGGTAAAACAAAAAAAAAATGTTGTCTTCAACACTGAAACTAAATAACGTGCTCTAAGTGATCTGTATGTTGACACATGGCAAAAGTCAATGAAGGATTACAAACAATCCCACAAGTCTTTACTTTCTTCTAGAATCTGTGACTCATGGGAGTTTTAAACCACTAGTTAAACCACTAATTATCTATGTTGCTTTGCTAAAAGTATTCAAGGAGCATTTTTCTTGTTTTCCTCTTCTCTTGTATAATTGTGCAACTCCAACTTTAATGTTTTTGCTTGTATAAAGATATAAAGTTTCAGCTGCATGAGGGGAGTGCAGCCTACTAACTTCCCATGTTTATGGGCCAAGCTATCAATTTTCATTATTTACCAACAATTTAAAAACGTGGAGTAGATGTGATTAAAGTCTCCAAGATAAAATTAATTCTCTATGTCTAAAACAATCTAAATAGAGGACGTGCTTTCAGAACAGCTCCTTGATGCTTGTTGGTGTTTGTTCACCTTTTCTGCCATTCAGATCTTCTGAGTTTCAGACAGCAGGATGTGTTGCATCCAAATATCTGTCAACAAGTAGTCAGACAATCATCTGGTGTCTTTTCACACATGGAACTGCTTCTTTCAGTAAACACCATGTTCTTTTTGAAACATGATGTCTCAGGTTCTCTACTCAGACTGTGATCCAGAGCGTATCTGAATACTTTGCAAAACATCAGCCATTGTTTACAGAATTTTAAAGCTCAGTCACAATTTACCTCACAGGTAATTTGCTGTTATACCTGCAGTGTGATGCATGGAAATTGCACAAAATTGCTGTATTTATGTATATATATTTTTTAAGAAAAACATTTGTTCAGTCTGTAAAACTCTTAGATTCCAAACTCCAAAAACATATTTATGTAAAAGCACATTTTCTACAAAAGCTTTGGGACAAACATTTTGCTTCTTACAACCACAAATATAAAACAAGTGTACTTTTATAAGAATGACAAAGAACAAAAGTACACAGTTAACAAGAATTATTTTTCTACACAATCCATAACTTATTACAAAGCAACTGAGAACTTTAGACATTCACCAGATGCAATAACATGACACTAGTCAATAAAAAGGCTTAAAGTGTACACAGTTTTGTGGACTACTTTAGAAGTGTTGTAAAAGATTTATTGAAGTAATAATGCAAGTTAAATGTTAAAGCTGATAAAAGACTGGGTGAAATTAAATGTATTTAGTGTGTATTTTCCAGCTCTCCAAGTCTCCTCACTCCAGCATCCCCCAAAACATGGTTGTCATTTCTAATCAGTCGACCTGATCACAGCATAACGAACAACAAGCTGAGGCGTGTTCGCATTGTTCTCCTGCCAGCTAACATTAGCTTTGAGGGCTGAAATGGTTTCTTTCATTTTGTTGTTGTATCATCAACTATAGGATTCATATTTTAGAGGCAACAAATTGTCATTTTTGCAACAGAAATTTACTGATGTAGGATAACACACAGTTGTCATTATAAGACAAATAGCAAAAGGGAAATTAGTAGATTTTACTGATTGAAAAAAAGGACATATGATTCCATCTAAGAACAGAAAGAACCTGCACAGCTCATGATTTCTGATGCAAATACATCATGAGTTCTATAGTTTTGATGACAATTTATAAATCAAATAAAAAGCAGATTTTTTTCAATAGAAAAGCTCATATTTACATCTGATCTAATTTGTCTCCCAAAATAACGCCACGCTCATCAGGCAGCAGGAAAGGCCTGTACAGGAAATTTACCATTTATGGCTACAGAAATATTTGAACCAAATATCACATCCTTTAAAATTCAGAAAGTATTTACCTTTAAAAGCAACTCCAACCCTGATGACCAACCCTAAGTCACAGAAGATTTCCAAAAAATACATCCGCCAACGTCTTATTGCAACGCTGGTGAACCGCTCATGGCTCAAGCCATGAGGTCATGTGGATGATGACTCACGACTTGTGACATCACAATCGACATGTGACTGATAAATACACCCAAATTTGGGCAAGTGTTGAAGCGGATCCACCTATTTTGTCATGTTATGTCGACTATGTTGGTAGATGTGGTAGATGTGTCCACTACATGAGCAGAAGACACGGCATGTGCCCCAGATTAAGTTGCCCCTCAGGGTGTGTGTGTGTGTGGGGGGGGTGAGCAAGCAATTAGAATGGATGCTGCGATATTCTGAGTGACATGTTAGGTCAATGTTGGACCAGTGTACTTCCTTTTGGTGTTTCAGTGTCTTCTGCTGCAACATTGTCTTTAGAGATCATGCATTGGGGGGGGGTTATTGTGTGGGTGTGTCTGCAAAAAAGGTGTTTCTATAGCAGAACCATCAGTTTCATTTGTGTGTGTTAAAGATTTCAGTCCATTTTTTCTAAAATTTCAAAAATATGTTGAGCACTTGCACTTAAAAGTCAAGTGGAATCTTTCTTGGTGTTTTTATTGCACCTCGGTTGTTCTATTATATTATAAATCTTACACGTTATTTTATTTTTCTTATAAGTGAGCATTAGGCCCAATGGACATTTCATAAATTGGATGAATTTAACAAAGTCAGATTTTGTTAAATCAGTTTAGAAGATTTTAACAGTGAAAGTAAATCTTATGCATTCAAACGTTTAAACTAAATCCGATTTCCCTTGTTGTGTGAAAAAAACAACTGTAGGCCAATTGTTCATCCTTAATTTTAGTATTTTTCATGAAATTACACATTTATAAAATGCATATCATCCACCAGTTTTAAATAACTCTTTTGTTAGAAAAACTATAGAGTTTTGACTATTATAATTCAATCAAAAAATATTATTGTTATTATTATCCCAATTTCACACAATATTAGACAGATCTTGTATTATTTGTTAGCACCAGGATATTATGTACCACATCAAATGTGGCTCAAGATATATCTAAAAAAAAGAGTAAGTCTGTTTGTTGTTGTTGATTAGTGATGTCATCCATCTTCAATCAGATTGACATTTTCAATTAAATTTGTTGTAGATACTTTGATTACTTTGAAAATTTAATTAGGATTAGTCCGGTTGTTCATTAGATGTTTTGCTGCCAGTCAAATAGGGTTGAGTTCAAAATTCAATGCCAAAATTTGAAGGAAATGTTTAATGTTTGGAGTATGAGATGAGATGACTCCTTATCGCAACTAAATTTAACTCAGTAAAACTATGTTAAACACATGTTTGTATTTGTTTACATCTAGCTGCAGCAACCATCTTAAAATCAGGGTGAAAAGTTAATCAAGTGTGTGAAAATATTACTTTTATTTAAAAAGTTTCCTTAAAATTGTTCATGGAACGTTAAATATTTGATGATTGCAAATTGACTCTCTTCAAACCCCCCCGTTGAAAGATAAATGGTTTATTTTGTGTGCTCACTGCAACACATGTTTTATCTTTTAGAATAACCTTGTAGCTTTTATGACTATAACATTGCGCTTCTTTATTTTAGTGTCAGGGATAAATGTTCTCATTCAGTTTCTCAGAGGATGTGCCAGGTTGTAGTCACAATCTTAGGGGTTAATATAAAATACAATGAAGCCTTGACATTTTCACAAAGTAAAAAATACAGATTTATGGAGAGGAGTTCTTTTTATACACAAAAAATGAAATCTTCTAATCTGATCTGAGACTGATCTATTAATGAGGTGCAGATGTCTGGACCTAGGATTTAGGTTTAATGATATTTAGGTTGTCTGAAGTTTAACAAAGCAGGAATCAGTTGTCAAAAAAAAAAAAAAATGCAATAATCCACATGCAACCCAGTTACCATGTCTAAGGAAAGAGTTGGTCAAAATTCTCTAAATTCTAAAACTAAAGGTTTCTCTCATCAAGCATGATATGGACTTTAAATTAAATTGGATAGTTTATTCAACAAGCCGTAAATTTTCAGTGGATAATAAATGATGAGGCTTGGAATCTAATTTCTTTTCCCTATGTAGTATTTTTCTTCATGGCTGCATTTCCAAAGATGAATTGCAGAAATCAGATGGGTGGGCTTATGTATGATAGATAATAGTAAGGAGAACAGTGGAGGCAAACATAATGGACCAACACTAAGCCCAAAATAAAATGAGTTCCCTCCAAAAGCTCATTTCTTTTAGTTCAAGTGCCCAAAGCATCATCTGAACTTTTAAAATTACATGCCAGTGCACAGAATCACATACCTGTTAAATGTTCTGTCAAAATGTGAGTTGATTATTCTGATATTTTAGGTCTTTCACAACAACAACAACAACTTATTTAAAGTTTACAAAATGCATCAGATAATGAGACGCTTCTCTTTCATATGTATCATTGAAATGAATGACTGAAGGCTTTCAGTTTCATGTCTGTTTGTATAAAAATTATTTTAAAATGAAAATGTTTGCTTTTAGTTATTCTGTTAATATGGTCAGAGGCTACAGTTGCACAGACTTCCTCCCCTATAGGGTTATGACATGAATCCAGGATCTACTGACTTAGTCCTATCAGTCCAAAGCAGCGTTCTGCAGAGACTGCCAGCTTAGATTTATTTATTTTTTTATCAAGGATGAAGCACTGCTGTGAGTATTAAATTGTCAAAACACGCACACACAGTGTATGCACCAACACAAAAACATGCTCAAAAAGGATTTAAGTACAAACAGGAAGGCAGGGGGGGGTGGTAATATACCCATGCTGCAAAAACCTGAAAGAAAATGTATGCATTTTATTTTCTCTTTCTTCCTCTTCACTTTGAAGGAAGATAAAGCTGGACGGCGTTAGTCACAGCAACACATACGAGTTCCTCTGTAATGTGTGAAAATCTGAATTCATTCTGCCTGAGAGGAGTTTAAATTTGTCACAGAATCCCGTTTTGCAGATCGAGTGCAAATTGGAAAATTTGTTTCGAAACTTTGAGGAGTGTTTAGTTTTAGTGAGGAATCTGTTGTATCGTTATTTCTACTGACTATCAGCTGTTTTAAACTTGGACGCAAAATGAAATGAAAATAAAACCCAATAAAACTCAAGCTGAAAAAACAAAATCAAACAAAGTTGGTCTAAGAATTTTAATGTTCATTGACTTAACATTATTTATTAAGAACTTCTTTAGTGAAGAAATAAAAAAATACATGCTGCTTCAGAAAAATATTTTAAGTTGTTTAATGAGGATTTTAATATTTTTGCATCTACAGTGTTCTGCTAAATGTCCTCATGGGTCTCAGTGAGCTTCTCTTTTCTCCTTGTTGTGCTGTTAAATAAAGCAAACCAGTTTATTTCCTCACTTTGTGCACAACATGCTAATTGATTTTACAAGTCATATATTTGGTCTTACTTGACTTGGTAATACATAAAGGAGTTATTCCATGAAAGTATTGTGAAGTGAAACTACACTATTATAACACTGTATCTTGTTGGGACGTTTGCCGTTTTTAATTAAGATCATAATTGCATTTATTCTTCTTAAATAAACACATCTGAACTGCTGCAATGCCTCTATGAACTCTTCCTACAGATGGGGGTTGCTAACAGTCATCTTAATCAGAAGGTTGAGTGAGAGGAAAAACTGGAGCTGAAAGCTGAAAAACAACTTGTTTTAAATGGAATCTTTTCTTTTGGAAGAAAATTAGATGTTTAAAAATATTTATTGTCATGTAATGTGCACATACAGGATGTGGTTAAAGAAGACACAGTAACTTTTCTTTATGGAGGTCTGGTTTGAGCAGCATTACAGCAAATAACCATGAATACTGATCAGAAAACTGCTGTTGGTTAACCATCAACATCACATGCCGCAACAAAATGATCAAATATAACTCCTATTGTAGCGCTAATTCTACATTGATATCTTATAGGAAGTGTTTATTCTCAAATTTGAATTATGACTGTAGATGCTGCAGATGATATTGATGAATAGTTTTACTTTTTTTACACGTGTTACAATAATTATTTGTTTTAAAACATAATCTAACGTGTTTTTTTAACTCTTTTTGCACATGTGATGATGGAGGATAAACAAAATACCTGTCAAGGTACTTTATCTGTTCAAACAACTCACTTTAATCACTGATAATTAAAAGAGTGTTTTTTTTTTCTCCCTGGAAACTTGTTATGTTAAATATATTTTATTTGCTTGAATAGCAGAGATCTGCCTGAGGTTTTTTTTGGCCCCTTCAAAAACATGAGTGACACCTTTATCAATCATCCTTCAGTTGAGAGATTCAAACCAAGGACACCTGCGTGTTTAAATGTCTCAATAATAGAACGAAACAACACTCATCAATTTAACATTGACAGATAAATGAGTTTCGTCACTCACCAGATTTGTGCTGGGTGTTGAGTTTCCAAGGCATAAAGGACACCAGAGCAACGAGTCTCACTCAGACTCTGATCAGATCATCAGCCTTTGGACTTCCCTTCAGCTTGAGAGCCAGTCCATACTGAAGAAAACAAGACAGTAAAATATTTACTCACGTCACTTTTCTATTTTGGGGATTTACTTTTTTTTTCTTGTTTGTTCCCAATATATTTTAGTCAGTTTCACTAAACAAACTTTCCATCAACTCAGTCCCGATCAGTCATGTTAAGTGTTTGTAATGATGTCTAACCAAAGAGCGATCCCAGAAGTCTCCTGGGTTTTTTCTTCCAGGTCATGTGACCTGTGGCTTTCAGCCCTCCTTTGAAAAATGTTCACGGGGTGTCTGGTTGTAGATCTTCAGGAAAAAAAAAACATTTTTTAAAGTGTTAAAAGTTGACAGCATTTTGAGAACCATCTGTTTATGAGCATCTCAGAGACAATGTGGACCTTCAACAAAATTTTTAAAAAGCTGTTTTTTATTGAATGCAAATAACTGAAATTGAAACATGAATGAATTACACAGATGTAGATTTGGTTACTGTAACTGTTTTTTTTTATGATTTTATGACATGTGTTGGAAATGACTACATGAAGCTGGAGGCTTCATGAATCAAGAATCTTTAGTTTATAAAGTATAAATCATGTGTCTGCTGTGGGGAAAAACAAATAAAACAAAACATGAAAGTTTAAAGTGCAAACATCTATGTTTCTATATAAAACCAAATGTGAGAATGTCCTGAGATTTTTTATTTCAACAGTTGTTTTAATCGTTTTTTTCATGTTTTAGTAACATCTGGATATCTGGAACTGATGCCAACAGCTGTTTGTTTTCCATCTTTAATGTTCCCCAACTTTTAATTGTAATTAAAGCTGTTAAAGTGTAGAAATTTAAGGATGATGCTTGAATGCTTCAGATTTTAGAGATGAACTTACTTTGTTGCACAGGTTCAGCTGAAGTATTTCTACAGCAAATTAATTGTGGCAGCTGGGCTCAGTGGTTCTATTAGAGAAAGAAAAATATAAAGCAGCATTAATAAAAGCTCAGAGGCTGTTGCTGGATGTTGTAAAGCACATCATGCACCTGGTGTTAGAAAGAATCTTAAAAACAGCCACACTGCATAAACTAAAGGCCCTGAGTGATTAAAGAGGCCACATACAGGCTCTTTAATGGTTCATCAGTGGAGATTTGCTGATGTTTCTTACATCGTGCTGCTGAGATCTTCACCGTCAGCACTCCTGATAAGGACCAGAAAGGAATCCCTGAAAGAGGTAAAATAATTGTTGAAACAAACAATATATATTTTCTGAATGGAGTTCTGTGCAGCAGGAGCTCCCTCTACCTGCTTGTATCACAAATATCAGTTTCATTCATTGAATCCCACCTACACTCGGCTGCAATGCAAATACACACGTCAGTACAAAATACCTGCCGAGTCTGCTGTTTCAGAGGAGTTACTGCCATCTGCTGGTGATTCATGGTAACACACTCCAGTTAGAGATTTGGATTAAATGTTGTGGAACCCCCAAAAACAATAAAACATAAAAAAACCCTGAATAACACATTATAGCATATGTAACAGATTAAAAAAACAAAACAATAGACAACAGTTTATATTAGTAAGTTGTATATTATGTTAGTAGGTTTAGAAAACAAGAAGCCTGGTTTATAATTTATCCAACAATCTGGTGTTTAAACAATTTAAGCTTTTTTTTTTTAAGGGTATTTTATCATGTTCTGTGATGTGAAGGTTTAGTCTGACAGTTTGTCTACAGTTCAAAGTTTTTTGTTTTTTTTAAAGTAAAATTAATTTACTCTTGCTTATTTCTGTGTCTTTCCAGATGCTTTAAAAAAAACATACACAGGAACTACTTTTGTTTCTTTAGATTTGCAGAAAAAATATTCTACACATTCCAGATTTAAGTTCTGGGCGACTGTATTCAAGCTGTCTGGACTGTTAATTATTTTAAAGTGGTTAAGGTTTTAGAAACCCAAAACGCTTGAGCAAAAGAAGCAGGAGGCAGTGAATGCCTTCATATAATCTACAATTATCTCTCTCTCTCTCTCTCACACACACACACACACACAGTCTCAGTAGTCTGATCCTCAGAAGCGTGGTGGTGATCTGATCTTTCAGCTTGAGCTTCCGTCTGAGGGTGGGGTGAGTGGTTGGGTGGGTGGGTGCAGGCAGAGATCCCCAGAGGTGAAACTCTATTAGCACACAGCATGAAAGTCAATGAAAAGAGCCCCAGTGTGCTCTGGTCCCCTGACAGTATCAATGTTTAATGATATCTAAAAAGGCTAATTCCCCCTCCCTTTGCTTTCGCTCTTATCCTCTCATTAAATATCCTCACAATGTCATCACTTCCTCAGATTAGAGCACTGACCCCATCTGCTAAAGGACTCACCCTTCACCGTTTGTAAATTCATCTCACTCTGTCTCTTTTTCACTCTCCTGCACATACTTGGTGTGTTAGAGAGTAGGCAGCAGCAGAACACGTAACCTCACTTCCTGTATTCACCTGGTGGGCCCACTTTTATATTTACAATGCACACAGATGAACACGTGCAACAACGACCATTAATCCTGTTTGTGTGCTTTGTTAAAGAAGATTAAATAAGCTTTGAATTAAGTAGAATAGAAACCTGTCCACCATCTCCAACCCAACTCAGCTTTTCAAATGGAGATAAAGATGTAAAAACAACAACAAAAAAGGCAAATAATGCCTTTAAACTAAAGCAGACGTCTATTAACAAATGTATTTAAAAGCTCTAAAAACTCATGAGGACTAAACTTATAGTAATGCTTGCCAAATTAAAGTTATTAAAACTGCTGAAGGAGATTCATAAAGACACTTTCCATTATTTCCCATCCATTCTAGACATCATATATTTTGTTTTACCAATTTAGACCTAATTTTTTTTAATTCTACAATTTTTTCAAGAAAATTAAGTCAAACTTTTGTTCCAGTTGAACCCATCTGCAGCTCAGACTTTGATGAAGGGGAGTAAAGTGGATTCTTAACATCCAAACAGCTAGTTGCTTTTAATAAAACTTCAGTTTAATTTTATTGATCTTTAATTTCAAGGGTTAAATGTTCTAATCTGAAAATAATTGTGATCGTCTTCATCAATTTGTGTTTTTTTATGTAAATGTGATGCAATTTGGTCCCTTTTTACTGTCCCACTATGATTCTGTCTATAAGCTTTTACACCCCAAAACTTGGAAAAAATAAAAACATGCAAATTATACATCAGATAAATCAAGAGTACAAACATTCAAAGTTTAAATAGTTGGAAAATGTTTGACTTTACATGATTGAACTCACATTTGAATTGTCTCAGCTAATCTCTGTTTAGGTTTTAGTTACTAGATGACAAATGAGAACTTTGATAAAACTGTTATTTATCAGTTATCAGAACAAATGAAAACAAGGAAAACACTGAAAATGAAGAGGAACTATTCAACCAATTTATTAAAATAATGACAAATGCTGAGGTGGAAGTTTAAAAATGGAGGATTCAATCCTGTTTACCTGTAAACCATGAGATATATAGATCTATAATACATATTTCCTATTATGCATCCTACCCAAACTTATTTAATAATTCATAGTTATGTGCCCCCAACTGGGTTTTGCTTAAAACTATTGATTCCTCATTAGATGCAGCTGATATAATCTGCTGCATTTCTGGTTGAGTCACAGAGAAAACTGAGCAGGCTGTTATGAAAGTTGCATTACAGCACACCAAGTTCAGTTTGTTGCAGTTTCACATGTAAAAGATTCCAAAGAACATGTGCAAGCATTTGTAATATGCATCAAGTCACATCTGTTATTTTTAAGAACTGAGTTCCTGTTTACAGATTGTACATTTGTCAAACAACCTTAACAGAACTAGAAAATCACTTGTAGAGCACAGACCTCCACAAAACAACAAAGTTCCACAATATTGGGATTTACAGCAAAAATAACAGTCTCACCTTTGTTTTATCTATATTATCAGATTTTCATGTCTAAAAACAAGGTGATCAAAAAAGCAAACAGACAGGTAAACAGGACGGATGCTGGTTTGAAAGCATTTGACAAACTAGTGATGAACACAAGAAACAGGGTTTTAAATAAGAAGACAGGCTGGTGTGTGGAGGGAGTTTGATCAGGGTGTGAGCAGCTGAAGGACATGAATTATATTACAGGACTGATAGAGTGAGTGACACGAAAACAAAAATAGTTAAACTGAGAAACTTAAAGGTGTGGATGAACTGAAAGAGGCAGGATGGAGGATGTAGAGTGACGATACATGGTAAAATATATTAAGGAACATTTTTTCTATTTGATATCAAGTGATTTCATAAAAAACATACTCTAAACCAGTGAACATGATCACTTCATTTAAAGGTGAAATATGGAACATGAACACTTCAGCTACATCTGGTGCACCACAACAACAACACAAGACCTTGAGCTATCGGGGTGCCAGGCTCGGGACCCCCACGTGCGCTCCGATACCACAAAAATTCCTCATCCAAACCCACTCTGACCCCCGATCCTGTCTGCAGAGAAGGACAACGAATCCCTGGTGCTCTGAAGCAGCTTCTCAACCCACTGACTCTGCCACATACCAACCTCGCTATTATGGACTATTCACAGTATTAGGAAACCCGCAGTGGTGCCCACTGCTCTTCCAGCTATTGGCTGATAGATGTAAACGAAATGCCAAATATAATTTTTAAAGGAAATATTGTATTTTGATTCTACACCCCTCTAAACACCATGTGGAAGCATTATTTTCTTAAAAATATTGCTTTTTATGAGCATGTTCCATATTCCTTCTATAAACAAACATTTAATTCTTTTGAACACTCTTGAGTAAAATTCTAAAAATAAAAAAAAAAAAAAAAAAAAACAAAATGACATGTGAAATTGATTTTATATTTTAGTTGATTGACGTTTTTCCCCTTGCATCTTTAATGCCATAAATCTGTGAGAATCTCCTTGGAATGTGAGGATTCAAGCTTTATTTAAAACTTCTGACATCAAGGTCCCTCTCTCTCTTTGCATTGTCATCATGTCAGGATTTTAAGATGTTTTAAGGCCTTCGGAATATAAATAAAAATGGGCGGAAAAAAATCTGCAGTCCTTGGCTTTCTGAATCAGAGAGGATCGCTGATAGATGAGATGAAAAGCACATTTTTCTGAAGCAAATAAAAACAAAAACTAAACTGTCAAAGCAGTTCAGCAAATTTTATGCTGTGAATTTTCTGCTGCATTGCATTGGCTTGTTTCAGACGATGCTGCTACTTTCTGACGCGATGGTACAAACTCAAAAAAGGTCAGAGTTTTTCAAGATAAAAAAAATAGATACTCAAAAAACATGAGTCACAAAATTGTGTAGACCTTGAATTGATGTCGGTTACAGATACAAATATTTGCTGCTAAGTGATGGCAAC
>SSNP01000002.1:9586032-9621901 GCA_006937955.1 Pachypanchax playfairii | reverse complement strand
TTTAAAAAAAAAAAAAAAAAAAAAAAAAAAAAAACACCTCTATAGCATTCAAGCTCAGCAAAACAACCTGACATTTAAAAACAGATCTGCTCCCGTGCACACTCGTGCACACAGAAAACCTTTAATGCACCGTTGAGCATGTATGCACAACACCAACATATTCTCAAGGACACACAAACACATGATGCAAGCTGGCAAAATGTCAGAGGAAATGCTTATTTTCACAAATACATCAAGGAGAAGCTGCACAACACTTAAGTGGTCATTTTCACGTGCAGGCCAATAGCAGGAGCTTAGTCAGTCCCACTGAGCTTTTTAGTAAATACTGCCTCACTGAAACTGCTTGTTTAGATGCTTCTGTCAGAAACAGAGAGAAGTTCCATCATTCAGAGTCAGAGTTGTGGGAAATGCTTCTGCTTTGAAGTCATTGTGTTTGAGACGACTTGTCGTTTGTAAGGAGGGATTAGTCACGCTGTGTTTTTGGGGAGTCTGCATCTTCACTGGAGCATTTCAAGGCTTTTTGCTTCTGAGGTGTTCTTTTGTTGAACACTGATGCTGAGCAACACTTGAAAACCTCAGCATCACACTCACAACACAACTAATGTGTTACATAATCCTAACAGAAAACACAAACTCTGCATTTTGCCTTTGTAGGGATTTAAAGTTTGCTGAACTTGTCATATCTTAAAATTTATAGACGTTTGGTTTTCTAAAGATAAAATAAAAATGAAATAAAAACAAACTTTCATGAATGGGCGTGGCTGCAATGTAGGACCCAAATTCAGAAAGACAACAGCAGATAAGGTATGAAAGAAGGTAAAATAACTTCCATGGAGCATGAGAAAAACATGGAAACAGGATAAGCTGAAAAGAACACAGATATAAAGTGGAGGTTTTATGCTGCAATGAGAACCAGGTGTGTGATTACAGATTAAAGGCACCTGTGGGTGATTACTGGGAGAACCTGAGGACTAGCCAATAATGAAAAACATACTACGACATGATTAGTGCAAATACTACAACTAAAACTATTAAAAACATCAGAAAAATAAGGCTGAGAAAAATAAGGAAAAACAATAATGAAATGAAACATCTAACAGAACCAAAAGGACAACAACCTTTAGGGAAACACCAGAAGGTTATGACCTCTAAGATTGCATGAAAATATTTAATAGAACCAAAAAATTCAGTAGACCTGAGAAAAAAAAACTATAACTGAAAAAATATTACATGAACACCTTTAACAGAACTAAAATCTAAGTAAGAACTGAGAAACTCCATGAAAGAAACAAAATTAATATGGGAAAAAAACATGACTAGGATAAACTGAGGAATGCTGTGAGTATAAGAATAAACCATAAGTAGAGATGATGAGTGACTCTGACCTTGGGGATGAAACGAGGACCAAGCATAATTAACTAAAGATGTTGGAAAACAATCCTACAATCAACTGAAAAAAAAAAAAAACATAAGTCAAACTGTAATAAATACTGAAATAATTGAAAACAACTAATGGCAACAGATGCCTAAATCATGATAACAGTATTTCAGGTTAGGATTGGTTCCCATTTCTAATCTTTGTTTTTATCTTTGGTTAATTGCATGAATAATTAACATACAATGTTTTATGCCCTTTCAAAAACCGATTGTGGTTTACAAAACGTCCTCCTGAAGTCAGGAAAATTTACATTGAATCCCAATTTTTAGACAAACAATGTAAAATGTTATATACATATTTTAAGAAAAAATGTCCTACAGTACCTTGTGTATTAAATAGATTTTAATTCCAAACAATTTAAATACAAGGGTATTAATTAGATCTACAAATCAGCGTCCATCATCACTACCAAATAAAGCAAATTTATTTTTACCAACAATTCAAGACATTTTCTCCTTGAGCAATTATTTACAAAAATGGCTGAAACTCTTTACCTCACAAAATATATTTATGTAATCTGCAGACAATTCAAACTGAAAACACACCCAAAAAAGTTTGGTACCAAATGTTCATCCCTGAGGAACACTACCATTATTGTCCAGACATGTTTAATGTCCAGTGTGCACTGACATGCACTTATAGATAGAAATTCAATATAATTTAAGTATTTATTTACTTATTTATTTATTACTGTGAACATAAAAAAACAGACATTTGAGCTAAACTGTATCTGTTTTTCAAAACAAATTAAACATTTTCAGTGCAAATCAGCCACTCTGTTTAGTCAAATCTTAGATGATATAGTAAGTGCCACTGCTTTTTCTTGTCTTTCTTTTGGGTTGGTCGACATTGAAATTATTTATAATCTCAGAGGATGCACTTGCTGAAATCGGAAAAATATTTTAATACCAGTTGTAATTTAGAAAACAAAATAAATAAAGAAAAAAGTAGAATGCAGAAATAAAATGAAAAGTTCAGGCAGGACAAAGTGAAATGAGAAACCATAAGTCAAAATAAAACACTGAAAACACGATTATAACAAATTTACAGGTAATTATGATGCGCTTAACCTCTTTTCTGCACAGAGGTTCTAAATGAAGCTGATCAACATGTTCCATAATCCTCATTCAAACTGAGACATCATTTTTGTTTTGTTACTTATCTTCTTTTTTGACTTTGCTGTAGTGTACATTTTGTTTCTTTGCTGCACTGTGAGAGCTGTGAGACTATGTTTTGTGTTGTGCATCTGCATGAGGCGCAGAGACGGAGCAAAAAGCAATCGACCAGCCTTCCACTGGAGATGGAATTGCCAGCTGTAAATCCTGAAGCTGGACGTATTTATGACCACAGACGCTCGCCTTTCTGCCTGCTCATCACAGAAACTGTCCGCTGTTGGACTGTGTGTGGCTGGTTTTCATTGGTTTATAAGCCAATCCAAGGTATGTCCATGCATTAGATTGTATGCAAAAAGTTACGCCGAAATCTTTGATAGTTGACTTATTTTATTAATTTATTATTTATTAATTTACCCAAGGTTTTAAATGTTTTCCACAAAATGATTTTAATTAACTCCATTGTTGCCACTAAGGCTTAATTGATTAGTATGTATTATTATAGTTATTAGTAGTATTTCTTCCATTAAAGTTTGGCTTCTCCTTCTAAGACTTGAATCATGTAAAGTTAGCTAAATTAGGTCGGACACTATCAGTTTGACCAACGCTAAGCTTCAGAGATGAGAGATTTATTCTCTTACCAGTGTAGCTAATGCAAAGTCACTAGGGTTAGATACTACATAACTGCTTGGATTAGGAATATAACTCTTGGAATAGATTAGGAAATGCTGCCTTCGGCACATATTTTTAAAACTGGGGAGGGAAATTCAGACAAACTATTAGTCAAAAATGGTAGAGGTTCATCATGTAAAGTGGTTATGCAGATATCAGTGAATGCATTTCTCAAAGTCTGTTAACACTACCTGCATTATGTTATTTGTTTTTGTATTTATTTTTTACTCTCATGTTTGTTTTTCAGGCTATATTCAAAATATTCACTCGTTTGTTTTACAGTGCATTCACTGCTTAAGTCCGCCATTTTGTTGTAGTGTTTGAATTCTTATTTGTATTGTTTCATCTTCATTAGAATGTACTAGAAATTCATCAAGTAGTACTTTAAATGCAGTATGCTATATCGGTTCACATGGGCCATAATACAACTTAATCTCCACCTGAGCAAATAGAGAACGCTAACATCTGCAGCTCAAAATTGGGATTTTCATACAAATAGGAAATGCCTAAAATTTTCTAGATGTCTTAACATAAAGCTGCTTGTCTGCCTGAGCTACATAACTCATGGAAATATGACTTCACATATGACAGGCTTATGATAGCAATTAAATTTTCTTTGATCTAAACTACCTAAATAATGCTGCCCATCACCTCAACTTGAGTTCTGTTGTGTACTTTTTTTGTGGAATTTATTTTGTGTGCTACCAAACTGTTAAACATGAATATAAAGTGTACAGTGTTCACATAGTCCTCCATCTAATTTAGTGAATATGATGCAGTAGGTCTTGTGTTCCTGCTTTCCACTCAGCTGCTTCCACTCAGTTAATTAACACACCTGTTTGTGTTTGATAATCATCTGCCCCAAGTTTATAAGCCCTGTGGTCACTATTGGAATTTTATTTATTCAACTCATCAATTCTGTAAAACTCTGTCCTGTTTTTATTCTGTTTATCATTGTGCTGGTCACACAATCATAACTGAGCTAAATGTGGAAAAAACACAAGTGATTTGAGGATTTTTATCCACTAGAAATATGAAAATGATCCTTAAATGTCCACTGAGTCAAATCAGTGTGAGGGGGAAAATGACAGAAGCAGAGTGAAGCTTGTCTGTGTAATTTTATGGGCTGTTAGATTTATGTAGTTGATTAATGATGTTTCACATGTTCTTTCATTTTTCTCTGAAACGTCTCTGTGATATAACACAAAGGTTAGAATCTACTGCAATTCATACATTTATTAAAAATGCAGAATATGATTTTTGACTAATTATGTAGAGAAAGTTGAGAGACATAAATTTTCTTTTCTGCTGTAAGTGTATATTTTACTCTAAGATCAGAAATAAACCAGTCAGTTTGAAACTTGCATCTAAATTTGCTGCACGTTCAGTTTTGTGGATCCAGAAAAATGTTGTGGCTTATCAAAGCTTGCTTGCTACTTGAACATCTAAAGTTTTTTTTTATTTTATTTTGTTTTTAAAAACCTTAATTTTGTTCAAATTTATTTTTGGATAGGTATAAATAACCCCGTGAGTATTCTGTAAGGGGGCAAATACTTTTTCACAGCATTTTATAAGTCCAAAGTCAGCCGAATCTGTTCCATGCATCATGAGACAAACCACATCCTCTGCTTGCTTTT
Organism: Pachypanchax playfairii; assembly: GCA_006937955.1. NCBI lineage: Eukaryota > Metazoa > Chordata > Actinopteri > Cyprinodontiformes > Aplocheilidae > Pachypanchax > Pachypanchax playfairii. The sequence goes on along the minus strand of SSNP01000002.1, from coordinate 9,617,042 downwards.
TTGCACAGCTGTTTTTCCCCTTACTAGTACTTTTTATTTTTTCCTTGCAGATGAAAAGTGCCAGCTTTAATAAATCTAATAAATTACCAGTAGCAAACTGTTGACCACTCATTTTTCTGACAGGACTTATTACCTGATTTCTTCTCTTTTCCATTAAAACGTATTGCCAAACAACTTGATTGCACCCTAAGGTGCTAAATTATAAGTTGTCTCAGTGTTCTGGGGTGGATTTCCTTTGTGTGGAATCAGGTGCTTGCTTCATCTGTATCACCATCATCCTCCCGATCAGATTCCCAAAACTAAATATAAACATGCTCACACAACAGAATTGTGTTTTCATCTACTTAAATTATTAATATGTTGACTTAATTAAGTGTATCAACTTAATCTGGTAGTAAATCTTTCCAGCAGTACCTTATTACTTGTATTTAATTGCCATAGTATACAAATATGCATCTACTTATAGATGTGCCTTAATTTGTTGGTATCTCTTAAGCGCTTTAAAAAAAAAGCCTAATTTCTCCTGAAAACTGATTCAGATGAAATCAGTTGTCTAATGTAAATAATGTGTGGGACTATATTTTAGTACTGAAAACATTATTGATTCTTACATTATTATCATATTTGAAACTTATAATTAATAATTTGTTGCTCATTAAGGTTGGAATAGTTCTGACATCAGTAATCGCTTCTTAACTTGGTGTGATAATTACATACTGAGTCCCAGGCCCACATGTAACAAATAGGTCATGTTGTCACATGCTTTTCATAGAAGTAAATGAATAAATACATTTAAAAAATATATATAGTTTATTTTTCTTTCAAATTAAGGAGCAACAATGAGGGTGGCATTCCATCTGAAATTCAATCTTTTAAAGGGAACAAACATGTTCTTGGGTAGTTTGGTATCACTGTGTGCACCACACTGAATATGGGACAGAGAAACAAAGGCCAGTGCTGCCTGAGGAGCAGGAGAAGTCTACCAGACCATCGCCAAGCAGCTTCATGTTCAAGTGACCCTAACTACCAATGTTAACAAGTAAAAGGTTAGAAGGACGTGAACACTAGAGGAAAAATTTAATGGTCAGATAAATAAAGCAGATTGCAGAAATGGCCACAAAAACGAAACAAGCAGAACTCCAAAGGATATGGTATTTTACTTTCTGATTTCAACATCAGTTTCAGTTTGAATCATAATGTTTTCCATGTAAGAAGAACCCAGAGGCTCCAGTACTGACAGAAATGGACCAAAAAGCCAAATGCTAATTCAACAAAATGGATTCTGACAAGCCACAAAGTTTCTGGGAATCCCTTGAATTTCTACAGATCAATGAGACAAATTGGAACTTTTTGACTAGAGATACTGGGTACCAACAAATTTGGCTGCCTCTGGATTTGCTTCAATTTGAAGTCACTGAGACCATAGACATGTATAAACACTGATGACCTCTACCTTTTATCTCATGTCCTAAAGTGACGCCATGACTGTAATTTTCTGTTGCGAACAAAGTCCTTTATGAACAATGATTATTTTAGAACAAAAACATATTGACCTCCTAGTAGTGAGACAACTCTGAACCTTGTTGCTAAATGGTTGTAAAAATCAGATAAAAGGCTGTTTGATGTTCCCACATTAATGAGGTCAGTGGCCTGGAAGACATCTGGACAGCACTGATACTCTGTAAATGCAAATAAAAGGAGACGTTGCACAGTGCTGAGGAAATGCTTCACACAAAGTCTGTAGCAAGCAGTATAAATGATGTGCTTGAACCAATCATGCAACAAGCTACCTAGTCATAACGGCTGTTCAAACTGTGTGTTTCTGTATTATTTCTACAGTGTATTGGAGTGTGTGTTTGTGTCAGGGGGAAGCCTAATATCCAGTTTTGTTAAGCAGCATTTGACATCCTTGCATTCTTAACATAAAGCTTTTCTTTGACAAGGAGACGACATCAAAACTCTTTGATGTTCCACTTTTTTTCTGTTTTAATCCCAAAGAGAGGAGGATTTTAAGAACCTCCTCAAACTCCTCAGTCACAGCATCCTTGCATTGCCACACTGCAAACAGAAAATCTTGTTTTTGTTCAACAAGGAATAAAATATGGGTTTATGTGCAACCTGTTTTGTGCTTGCTATGAATCTATACAGATCAGTTTCATATTATCAATATGCCTGGTAAGTGATGCATGAGGAAGACGTGACGTCATCCAGCAGCTACCCACATACTGGCTGATAAAAGCGAATTAGTTGATGGTTCAAGTTTCATCAAATCTGAGTGCACGGAGACGACATAAAGCTGTTAAAATAATCTGCTTTCACTTCTGATTCGCCTACATAGAAACAGCAGCTCAGCTCAAAGGAAGCTTTGCAGTATGTCAGAAAAATCAAAAGGATTTTCTCAAACTTGATGTCACAGAGTCAACAAGATGATTCATTTCTGCAGAGTGTTTCTGCTAATTAGAAGTGATTATTTACATGTGTTTCAAGCTTCCAACAAAAGGGTCAGCTTTTGGTTTTTGAAGCCTGTTTTATTGTTCCCATTGTTAAGTGCTGATCCAAAACAGATGCTGTCCTGAACAGGAAGTGTCAGGAGGTGACGGTACATGACAGAGAAGAGATAAGAAGGGGGACAGTGTACAAACAAGAAAGCAAGGACAAAAAGGCAGAGCCACTGTTGCATGCCGGCTCGGGTTCATTTTGTGAGTAGCTGCACTGACACAGTTTCAGAGTTCCATTAAATGAATAATAGAAGAAGAAGGGGGGTTAAGAGCATTTCCTCATTCTTAATGTAGAAAGAAGCACCAAAACAGGAGGGGGAGACCTCACAACAAGGCTTGTTTGGTTTAGCTACAATAAGTTACTTCACAAGTTAGAAATAACATGCTGGAGATGGACCTCAGCTCATTGCAACCCTGAACAGGAATACGTGGGTAAAGACAGTAACTGAGTGACTGCAATTTAGAAATATTTAACAGCATTTAGACAGCAAAGCTGTTGGCTGCTTTAAAAAAGATGGGACAACATTCTTCCCTCTGATCTGTGAGGAATTAGGTTGTTTTTTTATTTTGTTGAATGACTTTTACTTTCTGCTATATGAAAGTGTTAGTCAATATTTGTAAAACCTGAATGAACAAGCTAAATATCTGGAAAACTGTCCTCATCATTGTTGTGTTTTGTAAAATCAGCTGGCTGTGGCGGCCATCTTGAATTGGTTTGATGCCAAGAGCTGATTTGGTTTTAAAAGACCATCCATTTAAGACTCTCTAAGGATTTAATTCAAATGTTTTGGGTTGTTAATGAAGCCCTTATCATCTGCCTTTTGATAGCAGGTGATAATAAAAAAAAAACAACTAATTCCCTTTTCAGGTTCTTATTTAAGGATTTGCTTTCTCCTTCGCCCCCCCAATAAAACCAACAACTAGTATACACAGAGTGCACGGCAGCAGCAGCAACATGGGAAGTGTTTTCTTCACCGCTTTAAGTGCTTGCTTTTTTTCCCCCCTTTTTTTATACATCTGCTTGAGCTCACTTGGCTGCATTCTCGCTGACTTTGCATCCTCTTCTGCAGATGCTTCTAGAGCTACACAAAATAAATACATATTCTAAAAATATAATAAATAAATGAAAGCATCATTGAATAAAAGTGTGTCACTGCAAGTGATTCTATATCATTATTTCCCACTTTAAAATAGAGAAATAAGACGAAGATGAAGGTTTCAAATGGAACCAACGAAGCTGCATGCATGAAACTTAACAGACCAGATCTCCTGGCCTGAACGCTTCATTAGAACAAATACAACTCTGGAATTTAATTTTCCTTTCTGTCTTGAAGTAGAGGTTTTATATTGGGGTTCCTCTGCCAAGGTTTGCATCTTTCTGCTTGTCCACAATTTGATGACTTATTGTAAATCATAATATAAATGATAATTAATTAATCAGAGCTTTAAAAGCAATTACATATATTTATTGTGTACATTATGGTGTTGAAAATAAAGACATGCATAATTTCATCTATTTCAATTTCTTGCTAGAGTACCAAAGTTTATAATGAAAAGAGTAAAATGGTATCCTCCAGTCAGTAAGTTTATTTCTTCAATTAAAATATGGTTATCCAAACAGGAAGTATTTTTAAGCGGGTTATGTGGATTATATGTGATCAGTCAGTATCTTACCAGCAGTCCAAGTGACCTGGACTTTAAGAATTGGGGATAAATTCCCATTGAAGAGTAAAGCAAATACCTTATCAGAAATAATTGAAATGTGATTTTTTTTTTTTTTACAGATCTGCCTGTGACATCACAGAATGCTTCTTAAAACAGAAGCAATGAAAATATTTTTTTGAAATAAAATATTTTGTACCAGATATACATTTCTTTCTTAGGTGTTGACTTTTCTGATTCGTGTAGTTGTTGCAGATTTATAATCATGTGTTCTCTTTTTGCTAGAACACACCTTTACTGTGCTTTATTGAGTAGGTGGGATACTCACCCATGTCTCTGGTGCATGGACTCTAGTTCCAAAAATACAAAAGCACCTGTTAAAGGTAACATCTGGTTCAGTTTGTATTTAAGTCAGTGGTTCTGATGCTGCAGATTTGTAGTGTTGGTAATGTTTCAACTTGGGTATTGGGTAGTTATATTCTATTAAAATCCCTCCTTCTGCTGTCTGTCTGTCTGCTGTATTCTAGTATTAATATCAGTTTTTACTCTCTTCAAATAATATTACAAAACATTTCCTTCAAATTCGCTTTTGAGCAGTTCAGTTGGTACAAGATGGTGGTGGACTTTGTGTTTCTTTTGTGTTGACATTCACACAATATCAGCAGAATCACAGGATTCAATGTGTCTGTCCAAGGTTCGGCCTCCAGCTGGGGCCAATCTGTTGGTCAGGTGGGGCTTGGCGGTACCAGACGTGGCCTCGCCAGCAAGCCGAGATCACAGTCAGCCCATGAACAGCAAGGAGCTGCTGAGTCCAGTGCAACCAACAAAGCAAATGTCTGTTTCTGTAATATTTCAATTTATCTGATATTAAACCAGAAAAACGGATGTTTCAAAAGTTTTCTTCTTTCTCAACACAGTGACTAAAGCAGGCAGATGCTTAAGGACATGAATTACATGTTAAACAATTAGTGCTGTAATTATAACAGCTGAAACACAATGCTGACTGCTGGCAGTCACTCCTTTGTAGATCTATTATACCTACTGTATAAGACAACAGGTCTGCGCTCTGCAAGCTGGCACCTGCTTTCCAGTCCCTCAAATTAGGAATAACACAGAAAAATTAAGAAGGTGTGATGGAGAGAGAGGAGCTGACGTTCATCACTCAAGTGCTGTGGCTTAACCTAAGAGGCTTGAATAATCAGTATGCTAAGCTGTCAGGGTGTGCGCTCACACCTACCACGTGCTTACTAACTCCTGGGTGCTTTTTAATCAAGTAAAAACGCTGAGAGGCAGCTGCGGGTGCCAAGAGCCTGAGCTAAGAGATGAGCTTTAGAATATCGGTTACACTTTTCCCTGACATTAACAAACATAAGCTGCACACGTCTGTTTTTTTCTTTTTTTTCCACTTTCAAGATGGGTTGTTTCCTCTTATTTTTTCATGTGAGTAATGACAGTGTATCACAGTCTAAGAATGCTGTGCTTATTTTAGGACATGATTTCACAGCCTATGCAAGTAGTGTTTTCTTTTTTTCTTTTTTTTCAAATAAATGTTGAACCTTTTGTGGGTCTTTCAACATTGTCAACGTTACACAATATGTGACCCTTATATTTTGAGTTTATTTATGAGTTTCTTGGCTATAAACAAAGTGGTTGCAAACACAATCAGACTCATCAGCAGAGCTAAAATCAGATAACATTTTATGAGAATGTGCAAAAGGACGTTTAGATCTTGCAGAGAATTCCCCTCTGCAGGCCTGAAGGGCAGTGAAAGATTTAGAGAATCCTCATTGTTGACTAAAAGGGCTCCCAACAGAGGAACTGTGGCAATAATGGATGAATAACTGCAGCACATTTATACACAATGACAAACCTGCATTCTCCCCACCAGCGGGGTGGATTTAGAGGTCACATTTTTACAGAAAAATAGGAACTACTGGGACCAATTGGGGCTATTTTTATCCATATTACTGACCGTGTTTCTTCAGGAAGTGATAAGATATTCAACATCAGCAGGTGTTCGTAAGGATTTAATGACAATTCTAAACAAATCTCTGAATAATTAATGTCAAAGACACAAACAAGTCGCTGGTAATTGTTCACTGTCAACTTATCTAAAACCTCTTCTTCTGTCATTTAAACCAAATTATCCAGCTCTGCACTTTTATCATAAACTTACTTATTTATGTATTTATTTATTGAGGTAAAGATCTTGATTTGTGTCCATAAACACGTGAATTCTTAAGTAAATTTACATATGTTTATTTATTTGAACCAGAGGAGATTCCTGTCGTTATATCATGCTGTATCTGACATTTCTTCGGATTCTCATTGTACTCTTGTTTTAAAACTTGTATCGTGTCTATAGCTTTTTTTTTTCATATGTTTATCTTCTTGTCATAATGTTTTGACGTGAGAACACACATTGATTTGAATCTTTAGAAACTAGACTTTTTTGCACAACTAAATTTACACAATAGTTCAGTGTTTGTGCAGACAACAGCCATCAGGCCATTGAAGATGCAAGAACATGATGAGAATTTGGAAACAGAAAAACCTTTTAATACTCAAGCTTATTAAAAAACAACAAACTAATTTTTCCATAACACTAAGACTATGTTCAAATCTTTTTTTAATCCAGGCCAACATTTTCTTCTTACCTCACCACTTAAAATGGTTTTCCACCCCCACCTCATCCACCTTCATCCTACCACCCCTGTATTAACAAGTATAAAAATAGCACAGGGGTTACAGGGGGCTGCCTATTTATGACCATTCCTCACCACCCAGAGTGATGCTTGGAAAGTGGCAGGGAAGGCTAAAGCTCCATTACGGCACCATCTTCTGCTTCTTAACCTCTTCCATGCATCCGCACAATGCTGCATCTTTTCTGATTGATCTCTAAAACCTTCAGCAGCTTCAGTTACATCAGCTTCACATAGACAAGAAGGGGAAAAATTCTCAGGTTTCACATCCCATAATTTTTTCCAATAGCTTCAAATTTTAGCAGGAGCCATGTGTAATTTCAGTGTCGCTTCACCGCCTCAATCCCCGCTTTCTGTTGTGAATTATGACACAAAATAGATTATTGTTTAAGTTTACAACAAAACCCATGAAACGGAGCAGCTCACCCATCAAACACATGTGAAAGACACCCAGTACCTTCATGTCTTTTGCCCAGTTAGTCATAGCAGCTAGTATAAATACATTTTCTCACTAAAAGCTTAAGGTTGTGGATTTAATTTGAATTTGAAGGTGTTTTTTTCTGATATATGTATCTATGTAATTGATACTTTAATTGAACAGAAAATTGATCATATTTGGATTATGATAAAAATCAAATTATCTGTTCATAAATGCATAAATCTGGGTTAGAAACTGTAGACAGATGAAAAATTACAAATCAAGCTCTTAGTTTTTGGCCTTTAATGTAAAGAAATGTATATAAAAAGTAAAAGATCTCAGGATATTAAGAAAATATATCTATATAGTTCAGAGCTGCAGAAGGAACAACTTCCATCATCTCAGAATGCAGCATGATTTGAAGTTTGGTGGATGAAACTTGGTCTATGTGACTAAAAAGCCAAATAATTTGAGACATTTTAAAATGTGTTAGAACTTCTTAAACTCTATATAATGAAAACTGACACTAACATACAGTATCTCATTTACAGTTGCTGTAATGTTGCATTTATGGAACCAACCATGTGTGTTTCAGCATTAAATACCATGTTGCAACTAGAGGTGTTTGGAAAATAGTTAAGCATTAAGCAGCATGTTGAACTATGTAAATCAACATCTGAAAAAAAAATAATAATCTGAGGTTTAATTATATTTTATCCCGAAAAAATCTAATTTGTTTACACTAAGGGGGCGGGACTTAAAACATTCACTGCTTCCTGAATCTTGTTGTTTATAGTTTTGACTTTTACTTTTAAGTTCCAGTTATAAACAGTGTGTAGCACAAATGTGCAATGGTCACATGTATGTAGCAATCATAGTTCACCTAACTACACAAAGAAATGAAACAACGATGCTAAATCTGGACTCACTTGTTTTTACTAATTAGTCAAACTTCAATCTTTTTAATCTAAAAGCTGAAAAATCTGACACCCTGCAGATCAGAGAGAAAAGGTTGAAGCCAATTTCTCTAAAATTAACAGCAAAGAAAACTGATTTTAGGACGAGGAGAAAACTGTGCTCATGTCAAAATCTGACCAAAGAATATCACAGATTACATATTACAGATTACACAGATGTGCAACACCAATCCAGCAAGCTCGCTGTCATCTGCAACTGATCTGACAGAAACAATCAAACTGTTTTAGGTGATTCTTAGATTTTATTTTTGCTCTAATGTTTTGTTTGAATGGAAAAGGCCAAAGAATCTCTGCAGCACATAAAGAATATACAGTAAAAGTTTCTGAGTTCTTGTCAGCCACTAATAAGAGTTAATTTATTTTACAACCAAGCAGAGGCGGATAAAAACACCTGAAGGTACGAACGAAATTAAAAAGGTATATAAAGATGTATTCACATTCCAAAAGGAACATTTTTAGATTTGAACTGTGTATATTGAGTCATTTTATTTTCCTTCTTCTTAATTTGTATCATAATCTTATAGAAACGTTCCATTATGTTTAAGATTTAAACAGAATCTGTTGATGTATTAGACTCAATGTAACTTGATTTTTATGTAAGTGATGATGTGAAAGAGTAAATCTCAGTGTAGAGTTACTTTTCTATTGATCAGCTTTATTATGCTGCCAGTTTTTATGACACACCTTTTTTTTTTTTGTTTTTAACTCTGAGCCAGTCTCTACCCGGGCAGAGCCAGACCAGCAGGAGAACCGGAACAGCTCGAAAGGGCCAACACACAAAGAGCCAGCTGCCTGCTCGCAGAGCATTGACCATGAAGGAAGTGGGGCTGATTACATCTTCTAAATGTTAAATTTATCATTTAGTTATTTTAGAAACATACTTGTAAAAATAAGAATTCTCTGAAAACCCTTTTAAATCATGTGTTTCAGTGGAACAAACAGTGAAATGAAAACCTTCCCACTGCTTGCTGCTCTTTCAACACCGCATTTCTATTCAATAATACTTTATTAATCCCCAAGGGATAAAAACAAATGATGTCCTAAGTTTTTTGTGATTTGTGAGTTTTGCTAAAATTGGTTTAATAAATTTTTCCCCTCAGCGCACCAAATAAAGCTGTGACATAAACAGGTTTTGACACTGACAGATTGTGGAGTCTAACTTCAGTTTAAACTCGAGTCTCATGAACGAGTACAAACACATCACAGGGGTTAATAATCCCATTTTACAAGGGATTTTATGTTTGCATTCCTACAAAAGCTGCAACAGCACAGTAAGTGCATGAAGTGCAGCAGTTCAGGAACTGATGTGAGCAGCTTTTTCTGTTTTAAGAAACAACAGCTGTGGCTCAGAGGAGAGATCAGTCGAGTGGTTTGATCTTTGACTTCATCAGTTTGTCACATGTCAAAGATCCAAGGTGTTCATTGGTCTGTGGATGGGACATATAATCACTGGATGGACTAAGTTGTAAATTAGTGGCTGAATAAGACTCGAAGTGCTCGTGGCTTTGAGAAGTAAATAAAACTGTAAGGTATAACATATAGCTGCCATTTTATACTGGATTCACATGAGCTTCAGAAAAAACATTTTTTGATCTAACAACATTAAATTTAAAAAATTCAGATGAAGAATAAAATATAAATAGACTCTTAACATTCATACTGTCTTATCTTTAAAATGTTAATAAACAGAAACCTTCCTAAAAGATTATCAAATCAGTCATTTTTTATTTTGTTTAAATTATACATGAAAATATGCCGGCGAGCAAATCACATTTACTTACCGTCTGGGTGTTTAAAGTAGTTTCCTGTTTTCAAAGCTTAAACATTTTTTTGTTGCAAATTTATACATTTTCCTTTAAGATTAAAAGTATTCCAGCTGTTTCTCTGACTTTTCTGCTTAGAACCCAAATAACACTGTTTTGAAAATGCAAATATTGCTAATAAAATATAAAAAAATAGATTTTTTTCAAAACACAGAATAACTCTGAATCATATCATCAATGTATTAGGATTTTTTTTTATCTGAGACCCCCGACTCAGTGTTCAGCCCCCCGTGCTTTAGGATGTTTTTCTGCTTTAAAATAAATATTTGTCTGACACCTCAGAGAGAAACTGCAGTTTATGGTGTTACAAATGGTTTTGGTGTTTACGTGTTCCTAGTGGTAAAAAACCCTCATATTATAGTCTGAACAGATAAAGTCTTGTTGTTTTTGGGGGTTTATACTGAAATGAGTTTTTTTAGGTTATTTATTTATAATTGTTTTAGTCTAATTTAGAGAATCATCCCCACGTTATCCAAAGGTCAAACTGTCTGAGACACCTACAGTGTTTCCCTGAGATAAAAGTCACATCCAGACCAAATATAATAAAAATGCAAATTCAGTTTATTTATCACGTCTTACATGTGAGATGTTGGATTTTTTTCAATACTAAAAAGTGAAAGCTGAACATTTTTGGTTTGTTATATTCTTGATCTATGTATTTCTTTAATGTTTTTCAAATTAATTATACTAAGAAGTTGAAAATGAACAATTCAGAATAGATATTCATCAATTTATTTTTAAGACCCAATTTTCAGAACTGATGAAATGACTTTAAAATCTCTTGGCTGGAAGTATTGATGTCTAAAGCACTTCAGCATTATCTCTGTCTCTGTCTCTCTTCCTCTCTCTCTTACACACACATGCACACGCACACACTGCACTTCCTCTTCCTGGTGGAGTGCAGGATGTGCGGCTGAAGAACTAAGCAGTTTTTTTCCTCCTCCCTGCTGTTGCCAGGAATGTTTTATGGACCATGTTTCTGATTCCATCAACCAAGTTGCTGCCTTGTAAAGTCATTACTCTTTGTGCAACGTCATGCGCTCTGAAGTCGACAGAGTCCTGTGTTTTTTCCTGACATTAGGGAAGTGGCCTATCAAGAGCTCGGCATTCCGGTACCTATAAATAGCCATCACCAAACACTTTTCAGAAATTTGTTTTGCAGAATTAAAACAAGCAGCACCGGTCAGTTTGTGCCTCCAGTCAGATTTCAATCTGAAACGGTTTTCTCTGGATTTACATGCACTGAGAGCTGCAGGGTGAGAGATTGCTGAAGATGTAAAGGAAAGATGCTGAGATTGTGAAGAAGAGGAGGAAGACGTTGATATTAGGATATCAAAGGAAGGAGAAAAACAGTGACCTCACTGATAGCATCTCCTGCAACTGTGTCACTTTACTGAGGAACCAAAGAGCTGCAGGGAAAACTTGAAATATGCATAAAGAACAGGCAAAGAGGAAAGAGAATATGTAAAAGGAAATAAAACAAAACAGCAGTTTTAGGGGAATTTTAAGAAAGTGAAGAAGAGCAGAAAAAGTACTTTTTTATATCTTAGTTTAGGTGGAGAAAAACTGAGACTTACCTGGTCAAAGGTGGTGATTGGTGGGATGGAGAAGTGGGGAGAGTCAAAGGGTCCTGGGGTGGTTTGGGTGGCGGGGGGGGGTCGTGGTTTTGGCTCAAAGAAGGGCTGGAGGGTGGTCCAAGACAGGGGAAGAAGGATGGAGTGACAGGGAGACGGGGAGGCTAAAAGGGGGGAGAACTGATGCCGCTTGCCTCGCCCTCCCTTCCTCTTTCTCTCTCTTTTCTTCCTCCAATAAACACTCACGCTCTGACCCACTCGCTGGAAGGCAGACTCTGAAATCCAGAGTCACTCAGATAACAAGCAGAGAAGGAGTCTTTACATTTACAAGCTCTGCTACAGGGGGAGGAGAGGATGGAGTGCATGGGCGCCCCTCCCACTCCCCTCAAGCCAGCCAATGGATGGTGGCAGAGATGTGACCCGTCAGCCAATAAAAGCAGCCGCAGCCGGTACCTTACCCCAGCCAATAAGTGCAATAGCTCATATCCAGTTGGAATAATTACAGTATGGAAGGAGTCACGTAAAGCTTTCCTTCTGAAGGACACAAAGAGCCACCCAGCTGCTGCAGGAAAACCAGAACCATGACTACATCCTCAAATCAAGAAACTCCAGTCAGCAACCGTTTGATTACAGCAAAAAAGAAATAAGATTGTTGATTTAGAGAGACCCAAACGCACGACTAAGAAGGCAAAATGTTTTGGAAACTTCTGTTTAAAGAAAACCAAAGTGTTGCAAAGACAGTTAATTCAGAACCAGAGTCCAGAACAGAAATCACAACAAGGAAAAGAAAAAATGAGTTTTTAGAAACCAAGAAATTTTTAAGTAATGAAGCAGAACAAAGAGCAGGAGCATTGATTAGAAACTAAAACTAGATGTGAAAGCAGCAGAAAAAATAATTGAGAAGAGTCTGATCTCGTCTGAGGAGTTCTGAAACCAGACTGCAGAATCAGCTTCATGCAGCCGCAGCCAATCAGAGTGCAAGATTTCCCCTTTTTTGTATAAAAAACACTCCGAAATTTTTAGTGAGAAGGGCGTGGCAGTCGCTCCTGAATTTACTTTTTAAGACTTCCTGTTTTTAAAGAGAATAACGCTGACCAGTTATAATGTACATGTTTTAGTGTGATGTCACCTCAGCTTGTGGAGATGAAAGTTTTTTGTCCTTTGCAACTTTTACACCCATCGTAAACTCAAAAGCTAATTAATTTGTATCAAACCAAATAGTTTCTGAAGTGAAAGTATGTCAGAGCACTAAACGTTCAAATATCGCAAAGTTTATAAGAAGATTTGATATCAGATTAAAAGCCTGATCGAAATTTCTGTGGTTGATCTGCATCTTCATACATTTCCATAGAAGGCACCAATAATGATTAATGGTGATCCATCACATGAAGGAAATGGAAACCTGTAAGGTAATGTTGGTAATAATGTTACATGAAATGCTGTGTGACAGTTTTTCTTGCATCATGCAAACATTTCAGCAACTTGCTGATGGATTTTCTGAAGGATGGAGAGAAATCTCAGGGGCATCCATCTACGGGGCGTTTAAGGGTCTGCTTTGTCACTGGGAAAAATCTGTTTCCAGGCATCTACAGGGATCTGACCTCTTCTCAAAAAGTACTCCAATAAGGGTCTTTACATGTAAAGTACTGTTTAGTGTTTCATCTTTCATCCAAAAGGCTTTTTCAGTTCTTTGGATAATTTCTGTTTGAAAATATTTACTCTATTTGAAAGTTTGTTTTTGGATGACTGAGAAGCTATACAAACACATTATCGACAAATGCTCTGGTTTCTATTACATCCGACACGTTTCTATAAGTATCACTTCAGATCGAAAGCCTTGTGACTTCATTGTCATTAACATGTTTTTACATAAATCAGCTCTTTTTAACTTGTTTTAATAAATGTATGACTTACTTTTTTATTTTGTGGAACTTATAAAAACTTATAAAAAAACGAAACTGAGATTCTGAAACAGAGACATTTTATGTAAAAATAACAACTTGTAGGTGCATTTGTGTGTTTGTGTCAAGATGTAGCAAGACGTGACACAACATCCTACACAAAATCTACACATTTCGGAGACACTATTCAGCCTCCCAGTACAAATTAGAGATTAGATTTTTTTTTTTTTTACTATTTATGTTTGTACTGTACATCAAAATATCAGCATTTTGTCTGACCTTAAATTATAACAAAGTTAATATTGGAAGCCAAGTTACTATTTCACCTTCTAAGCCTTTTCAGAAACATCCTACTTGAAGTAATATTGGTACCATAAATTCCCATTGTCATGGTTACCCTGAGGCCAGACCATAATCTCCTTCTTATGAACACATGTGGCATGTAGAGGAGAGGAGTCAAACCAAGGAACAAGGATGCAGAGCAGGTGACCGACTTGAAGAAACCCTGTCTGGAAGTCTTTCCCGTTCTCCAACAGGTTCTAGATTCAAGAGAAGGGGGTTCCAGCAGTCACATTTGGCAGAGATCAAACCAATAAGGACCAGGAACTTTGACACTAGACATCCCATGAAAACAGAAATAGCTTTAGTGACATTAGAAATATGATTATGGGTTGAGTTAGACTGGAAGAAAAACCCTGTGAGACCAACATCACCAGTGAAGGTATAACAATCCAGCACTGAGTCGTAGCAGAGGCTCAGTATCAGTACCAAACATTTCTGGACTGGTAAATGAATACAGGTGTGTCTGCTGGAGACTGGCGCCAAGGCTCCGCCCCATAGCAGAGACATCCGGAGCTGGACCTGCCTTCTGGCAACCTGCAGAGAAAAAAGACAGGAGGAAAACAACACCAAGCTGGGGAGGGGGGAGAGCAAATCAATTAAAGCAGAAAGAAAACCAACAAAATGGCTCAACAGAGCTCAGACTCCTCCCACCTATCTCATGTATTTTGTCTGATTTGATAAAGACTTAAATCATGTGTTTGCTTGTTTTATGAGATCTAAGACTAATCTGCACCTAAATATGCAGATTTACTTTTTACAAATTTCTGTAGCGATAAAGTGGTTAAGAAATGAATTAAATGCTGTCAACAATGCAGCCTCTGGACAAACCTAATGAGAACCATCAGCACATCAGTTTATAGCAATAACAGCTGAGAAGTCCCTGACTCCAAAAGGCAATTCTGCCATTTACAGTAGCAGCAGTTTACATATCAGGGCTGATACGAGGCCCGTCTGCGTGTCTGTGGGAGAGGAAAGACATAAAAAATTCATTAGAAGATGGAAAAAGATGTCACATCGAATATGTAGCCAGCTGCACTGATGACCGGGGGTACTGAGCTGTGCAAGGGTGTGTGTGTGTGTGTGTGTGAGGGGTAAAGCTTTGAACATAATGCTGCAGACCTGAGCTGGGTGAATTCTTAATTACACTGTAATAGATTTCCCCAGAAACTGCTGCAGATTTAAAGATAAATAACTCTATATTTTATTTTATATATTTTTTAATGTCTTCCTTTTAGCCAGTTGTTAGAATTTAGAAACGTCTATCTCTGGGATTTGCTTTACAGTTATAAAGGAACCAAACTGATATGCAGAAACATCATTATTTAAATTCTATCAGCTCAGAGAAGTAAGTTTGAACTGGTTGAGTCAAAGGTCTTTTCATTTCCTCAGAAAACATCCTGGCTCTAAAGTCATTTGATGGGCTTTGTGCTTCTGAGTTACTACTCAAATTAATCCAGATTAAAAATAAGAAAAGATTCTGATTAACATCACTGGGTCAGTGTGAAAGAGAGCACAGGTATGATGAATGCAGCCAGGAATATCCATGCTAGATAATCTCCCCCTTATTAAATATTTAAAGATACGATGAGACAAAAAACAGACTTAAATGCCAGAATATTCACAGGGGGATTTAAAAACAGAGACAGTGTTACTTAGCTGCCTAAATGTCAGTGAAATGTAAAAATCTGCCTTTAAGTACTGCAGAATGTTGATTTAGAGCTTCCTATTACCCTTTGCTCCGTTTGGAAATGTGTTTATCTAGTCTATCAAGACAGACTCAGTCATGATTTAGGTTTTTCTGGTGCACATAAGTAAATACAAACTAAGAAAAGCAATGTATAAGGAATTCCAGTAGTGCATCAAACAAAATGTGAAGACAGAATCGTAGACAAAGTGTGAATAAATGTGTTGCACAAACTTAATATGATTTGAGTACAAGGTAAAAGAATCAAAAGGAGCATATGTTGGCTGGTCACATGTGATCTAAGGCTGATATAAAAACATTTAAAAGATGACCTAAGTGTAATTATAATATTGATGTTTAGTTTAAAACCACAAGCCCAGAAAAGTTGAGACACTGAGTAAAACACAAAACAAAACAAAAAATCATCGATTCATGAATCTCAAATTCCTTTTCTAAAACTCCAACAGCTGGTTTCCTCATTTCCAGATGTTTACAGACAGATGTTAAAAGATGACAGGATGCTACACAACAGTAAACATCACCCTCTTCTAATATTTTTTAAATGTGTTACAGACATCAAATTCAGAATGAGCAAATATTTAACATAAAATGATCTGTTTCAACATCTGATCATGTTCAACTGAAAATAAGGAGTTGATGAGGTTTATAAATCATTGCATTTTATTTTGATTAGTTATTATTCATAACATCCTGTAAGGAGTTTTTATACACATGTTGTGATTTTAAAAGCTTAAGTTATTTTATTAAGAAGAATAAAGTTTTTCTTTTTGACACAAAACACATAAAGTTAGAGACTAAAGTCGCTCTGTAGCAAAACCTGAAAGTTATTGTTAGACTCAGTTAGTGTGACAGTGAGTCACCACCACTGAATAAATACAGCTTAGAGATCTGACAGCGGTGGAATTTTGTTTCCACCCAGAATGTAATTAAGTCGCCCAATATCTGGTTGTCGCCTTGTTGTATCATTACCCTCGCTGCATCATTTCAAAGTACTTAGTTATTACTTAGCACCCACTAAATATAGCTGTCCTCAGGCATCCAGAGCGATTGCACTCTGCAGCTGTGGGTCGTTGCATCCCCATCAGCTTGCACCCACTCTAACCTCGGTCAGTCACTAGGACTTTAATAAACAGCATGTCATTCAGTATGCACCCCCCCATCTCATTTTACTCCTCTAACAGTCAGTTTTAGACAGAAAGTTATGATGTTGGTTTATGTTTCTGTCAACAAGCGACGCTGCTGTAACATTGAGCCCTCCGGTCAGTTAATATAAGCCTCAGAAGGCTGCAGTGCTTAAGAAGCAGATTTGATGAAACTGAGTGGGGACTGACAACATTTACAGTTTTTTTTATTTAGGTTATCTTATTTTCCATAAAGCAAACTGATCATTTCTGAACTGCTAAAGATGGTTTAAAGCTCCAGACTTCTAATCCTGATGTATTTAAAAGTTACACCACAAGATACCTCGAGCCCATCACATTCATGTCACATCAAATGATCAGATTTCAGTGAATCTCGTCAGTCATGCACATGGGTGACCTAATTCAGCTGTTTTAAGCAGCATACTCCATCTAAAGACTTATGGACAATTTCCTTCTGATTGTCACCATATTTCAAAATAATAAAACTTTTCTATGTGAATAAAAATGAGTGAACTGACAGAAACAGAGAAGCTCAGGAACGTGTGAGAAAGGCAGATGGTGCTGGATGATGGGGGTCTATTAACCGGTTCCTGACAATAGATAAAGATAACAAGTCTGATTTATAATCAAAATTTAGAAAACCAATCTAGTTACTGCACTCTAGACTGCTATTTAAATTTAGTCCAGTATTCTACAAAGCCGACAGGAAGAAGCCTTCTGATAAATGTCTTCAGTTTGAGTAAATCAGGCCTTCAGGACTCACGTGTAAAACCACATGTATGTCCGTGTTCTCCTGTGCTAAATGGTTACTATTATATCTCCTGTTGAGTTTCTTGTCACAAACCACAGACATGACTATAAAGACACAGAAACGCAATGAGAAACTTTGAAGCTGAAAGGAATTGAGCGCCTGCAGTACAAGTTCTAAGTCCCTGATTGTGTGCAGGTGAGTGGGCGGGACTTTAAATCAAGAAAGTGTCAAGAATCTTCTAAACACATACAACATGGCACCTCCTGTAAACGGGATTTCACAGTTTCCCTTTAAAGAACGGAAGCACGTGGAGATTTAAGGTCAATTATGTTGATCTTACAAACTCATTTATACGTTCAAACACTGAGAGGATGTGAAGAAGCATCCAGAACGCTGTCGTTAAACCAACCATGTGATGATGAAAAATTCAAACACAATTCAGACTGCTGTCCAGGACATCATGCTGGTAGGTGAAAGTTTTTAATTCAGTGCCTGCAGGGTGAAACAGTACAGCGCAGTTTGTTATGAAAAAAAAAAAAAAAAACACATTCAGAGGAAAAGTGAAAACATCTGAAGCACTGCAGCCAGTTTAAAACTTTAAAACTGAATCAAGGCAAAAGCAAAAACTTTGTCATTAATATGTTGTATTTCCTGCCGCTAACAACCGAGATCACCTTGTAATATCAGCAGAGTTCATTTTCTACCAGCCTGCTCAAAATCAACATTTAAGAGGCAAAAATTTAAATCTCTGAATCCCAAAATAGAACATAGAGATTAATCTCGCCCCATGATGTGGCATTATTGTTGCCATATGAAAATGGTTGTTTAAATTTAGAAAACAATACCAGTAAAAATACACTAACAAATTTAACCACCTGCAGAATAATAAAGTGGTTCATTCCAGTAAAAGAATTCGTGTAAAGCATTTCTGGGTTTTTAATAAGGCACAATTTCTCATTAAAGGCTCCCTCAAAAAAAACAAGTTTTGTGTTGTGTAGAAAAAAGGAGGCTATTAAAAGTTCCATTTTTGTCCTTTTTATAACTTCATTTAAAAATAAATATCTATTATATATAAAAAAAAATTGTCCTTAAAAATTTGATGTACTCCATGACCCCAAATTCTACACTGAAAAAAAAAATTAATATCCAGAAAACAAAAATAGTTTTTAAAACCAGTTTAAAAAGACATAAAACACCACAGGTGAAAACATGTAATATACAGAGTTTTTAAAAACGGATTTCATTTAAGAACATTATTGTTCTGCACCTTAAAGAAAATATGTGCCAGAGAAAAAGGACCAACACTCTTGGGTCTGACCCTTCTCTTTGGTGTTTAGGGAGGGGAGGGGCAGACGATGCTGAGCGTCCCTGCCAAGCAAAAACACCGGAGGGCTGGTTCACTGGACGCCATGTTCACAAACTGCTTAATCATAAAGAAAAAGGAGAAAATAAAAAGATATCTGACAATTTTTCAAAAATAAAAGTTTAACTGGGGCCAATAACACACAAAACAAAACACTAGAGAGAGAGTGGATTTATTTCTTGGAGGGAAACATGAAAGAGTTCTCGATACAGAGGACGATGTAGGAGTTGGAGCAGCTGCTGCGGGTCTGCTGCAGGAGATGACCACTCTGCAGCGACGATGCCAGACCGGTCACAGCGTGGTCGCCTGCCCGCCATGTTTCACAGTAGTGATCCATTTGCCGATGACCCTTACTGCTCGATCCATGCCAGACCATTTTTTCAGGCCTGGAGGTGAATAAACACAGACAATAGAGTCTGTTAATCAGCCATGGAAAAGAAAAGCAGCTGCAGTTTTAGATTTCCTCCTGGAGGGTCGAGCCTGTTTAACAGAAACTCACCATGCACTGTCCCTGAGGATGTCTCTACCATCAAATGAATATATCGGTACGTTTTCTCTCATTTGATTGCTGTTGTCACTGAAGATCGAATCCCAGCTCGTAAACAACACTTGGTTCTGAAGAGAGAAGAAAGAGAACGATTTATTATTTATATTTTATTTCATTTCTAAATTAATTTAGAGAATAGCAAAGAGATGTAAAAAAAACTACAATATCATGAATTCACTTATTGTGAACAAAGTCAAAAACATAAATTTTCTGCATGAATTTAAAAGTTTTTTCCAGCATTTTGTAATGACCTGTTTTATTTACATGTCATATAAACGCCAAATTGTAAATAATGAGTTTGTTTTTTTAGCTTTTGTTAATGGTGCCATACCTCCAGCAGCAATGTCTCACCTTCAGGTTTAGAATGGGTAAATTGTTCCTGTCCAACCTGCGGACTATGGTGAAGAGGTCTTGAAGCTTGGAGGACAGGAATGCTCTGAACGTCCCCTTCAGTCCAACAGCACGAGCCTGCTGGAAGCACAGGAAGTCAGCACCACGGATTCCTCGCATGTTACCGGTCTGAGGTGCGTTCAAGGCAACAAGGTGCAGCTACAAAAAGAAAACAGATTCACACAGTGAATACACAAGGCTTCACCTGCACTAATATAACTCTCATACGTTTGTCATTTCATTAGTTTTACTCACTCCTGATTCTGATGAGTCACCGCGACCAACTGGACCAGGTACAGGTGGATTGGGCTGCGGCTGAGGAGGCTCAATTGGACGAATGACGGAACCGCTGTCTGAATAATGTCCCGCTCCATTGTTTTGAGACCGGTCTGGTGTGTGTGGGTACAAAATGACGGGTGGAGGCTGGACTTCTGCCACTTCATTCCCCTTTACATGAAAAATAGAGGAATTAAGTGATCATCAATAAATGTTGGACTGTAGTTACTCTCCGTTACTGTTGTGAAACACGTACCAGATCTCTGAAGAAGGAATTATACTCTCCAAGCTGAGGAGGGAAAACAGCAGTTAGTCTCTATGATCATAGAAGTATATTTTTAAGATGTTGCTGGACGTACCATGACTTGCCGCAGCCCATCACGGACTCTCAGGTAAAGGTCTTCTTTGTCGATGATGTAAATCAGACTGCCCTCTGCCTGCTGTCTGGCTGTAGCAATCATTGTGTCATATGACCTTAAAACTGTAACCTGTTAAAACATACAAGATGTGAGAAATCGATGCCAAACAGAGTTACGATGTGCCGTACGAGGCGGTTCTGAAAATATAATGACGGCTCTTACCCCAGAGGAGAGACCAGGACTTCCTGGTGGGCCAGGAGGACCGGGGGGTCCGGCTACACTGACAGCTTTAAGTTAAAACAACGAGTAAGTCAGTTTATAACTAAATGAATGAATACATAATGCTCATCATCAGACAGAACAACAACCAGGGAACCAAGTCAAGGAACAAAACCCAGAACATGACAACTCAATGAACACAAAACCAAAACCCAGAACTGGATCCTGTAACAGTTTATTATAATGACCAGTTCAATCTAAACTTTAAGATGTTTTAATGCTTTTTTATTAAGATTTTCATGATTTTTGGGTTTATTATTGGTTTTATTTATGTTAACCTATAACTGTCTAGTCTTTAGTTTGGGTTCTTTCACATAGTTCTTGTTCTTCTGCTTCCAAGACTTAAACAGATGTTACTATAACCCAGAGCCTGTTTGTTTTATTTGAAATGAAAAAGTCTGTTAAACATATTTATGTTGGACATAACTTCACACAGTCTCAAGATAAGTTGTCCACAGTTCTAAAATTAGTTTTCTAGTTCTGCAGAGTAATCCTGAATGTAGAAAAGTATCTTACGATAATTGGGCCGATATGTTCCAGGAAGTGTGGGAGGTCCTGGAGGTCCAGGTGGTCCTGGAGGACCTGGACGCCCATCATAACCAATCCCTGGTTGCCCTGGAGGTCCTTGAGGTCCAACAGGGCCAATTATAGAGTCTCCCTTTGGACCCTAACATGAAGAAAAACAAAAGAAAATGACTGACCAGATTTAGGTGGAATTTTAAAACATGATGTCAAACTGCTTTAGTTTCTGATCCAGATCTGCTGTTGAAAACCAAATGAGACTTTATCAGTTTTAACTGGTCAAACTCACCGGTAGGCCCGGGCTACCAGGGGGTCCTGGTGGGCCCTGAAGTCCTCCATAACGAGAGTCATAGTATCCACCACCAGGTTCTCCTTTTTCTCCCTTGACACCCGCGTCTCCACGTTCTCCCTTCAGTTCATTCTGTTTGAAAAAGTTTCATATTATCATGTTTTTTTATCTCTGTTTATAAACAAAAACTGACCGTTGGTGCAGACGTGTTTGTTTATTTACCTTAAATGTGTAAATGTCCAAATTAGAGGCAATTCCTGCATAAACGAGAGAGAGAGAAGTATTTTAGTGGATAAATCAACCTTCAGTTTGAGGATATAGAGTCTGGAAAACTGAGAGATTTACCAGGTATACCAGGAGGACCGCGATCTCCACGCTCCCCCTTCTCTCCTTTAACTGCAGACAAAATAAATGAAAGTTATTCTCTGCATTTCTAAACACTACAGACTTGTTACATGTTGAGATCATACCTTGGTAATTCCTCAAAGATTCATCGTAGCGCTAGAAACAAATACAACAAAAAAAAAAAAAACATTATCTGGCAAAGAGTGATTTCTAAAATAAAATTCCCACCATGAGACCGGCGATCTTCGGTACTTACATTGAAGCGATCTAAAGGAATGGCTGGCCCAGGGGGTCCAGGTGGTCCTGGAGGTCCTGGTGGCCCAGAAACTCCCTAATAAAACCAAAGTTATTAACATTGTTTAATGTACGTAGAATTAAAATGAAGTGAAGATGTTTAAATAGTTAAATAAAATATAAGCAGCATTTTGTGTTGAGTTTTATTAAATGAATATTGTTAGAAATCTAACATGTTAATAAAAATGAGTGAAAAACTTATTTCTATTTGATAACATAAACATTCTTTGTAGTTTTAATGCTTCTATTATTACAGCTGATTGATATACTATTTAACACCAACTCCTTTTTTGCGACCTTGTGTTTAGAAACCAGAATCAGTTTGTTGTATATTTGAATATGACAAAATTAGAACATAATCATGTATCATAAAATAATATATTTTAAACAATCCTTTAGGAGAACTTGAACTTGAACTGCAGCACATTCTCTGCTAGATGCACAAGTATATCCAATTCATGAAGTGGAACTTTCAACCAGTTAACGAGACAAATAACCTCTAAACATAAAACTATATTAACTGAGAGCGCTTCATGCTTTGTATGTGTTTTTTTAATGTAACTGATGTAAAAGTTTACATATTAACTTCCACCCTGTAGAATTGACCTTCGTTTGGTCTCAGAAACGTCTCATAACTTACAGGGTAACCGTAACCTGCACCGATCCCTGGTTCTCCTTTCTCTCCCTTGTATCCATTCACACCTGGGCGACCCTGTGATTGACAGTCAAGGATTAGGTTCTTCTTTGCACCGTATTGTACCATAGAGTCATTTCATGTCAAAGTGCATACGGTATATAATATAAAGCCAGATCAGTGACACTTACAGGTCTACCAGGCATTCCTATTTCACCCTTTAGTCCAGGAGGCCCGTACGGACCCTACAGACAGAATCACATCAAAGAAATCTGACTGACTGAAAAAGGTGTTCTGGACACAAAGATTTAAAAATCACCAGCACTTACAGTCGGTCCAACAGGTCCTGGAGGTCCTCTGTCTCCCTATGAAGACACAGAACTGATGATTAGTTCAAATGTAGGAGAACTATAAACTGGTGGGAGATCCAGAGAGTCAGAAGAGACTTGCCTTCTGGCCAGTTAATCCTCCCAGATACAAAGGATTTCCATCAGGTCCAATTATTAATCCTGGCTCCCCTTTTTCACCCTGAACACACAATAACAAGTGTCATAATGATGAACTGCTTCATTATTAGTTTAATTAAAGATTTGGATTTTACCTTCAGTCCATAACCTGGTGAACCAGGATCACCTCTGTCACCCTTTGGTCCAACGGGACCCTGTAAAGGACACACCATTATAAGGAGTTCCAAAACAAACAAGGTCACCTGAGACTTTGAAGGAAACTTTATCTCCTACACAGGAAAAATGGCAGAGTAAATTTTTCGGAGTTATCATAATTTTCATCTGAATGAGTAATTTTTACTCGGTTCAGACTAAAATCACTTCGATTTAATGTTAGGATTGGAGCAAAAAAGAAGAGGATATTCTATTGGAGTAAAATTGCAAGATCCCGCCCACTAAGGGTTCGTTTTTTTCTTCGTTTTTATTGTAGAGTTATCTTTTTTTTACTCTCCATTGAGTAAATTATCATCATGTTGATTAAAATATTTGCACTGATTGGAGTAAATTTTACTCTGTAAATTCAACTCTGGCAAGAGAGTAAATTTTACTCTAATTAGACTGGGACCAAATGTTGTCTTTTTTAGAGTAAAATTTTCTTCAATTTGAGTAAAATTTACTCTGCGGATTTTACTGTGTAATAAACATGTTCAATTTGTAAAAATCTGCTGGGTTTTTACTGAGTCCAACACAGATTCATCATTTCAGCTTCCAAAATGAGGTTGAATGTTTGATTAAAGTTCAGAAAAATACAGAAAATAATATTCTAGAGAACAATTATCAGAAAGACTTCCACATCAAACAGAAATCTGATTCTGTGCAACGTTTGAGTTTTTATTGATGAGTAAATACAGTTAAACAGAACTAATGTTCCCTTGTAACCAGTTTAGTATTGAATTAGGTCTAAAGTGACATCTGGTCACCAGAGCTCCAAAGATCCCCCAAAAGTGAAAACATGTTTTAAAGAACCAAAGTTCTTTTTAACATTTTTATAATCCACTAATAAAGTGAACTGGACTGTAACTAACTACTTCTATCCAGTTTTTAACCGTTTTAGTCTGATTCACTTAAACTGTATAATTGAACTAAAATTATTTCCTCTTTCAGGTTCCTAAAATGGTATAAAATGATAAAAAATAATAAAGATCCTAAAGACTAACAAGCACAGCATCTTCAAATCAACAATTAAGGTTGAATAAGGCAAAAATATATTGTCTTTAAAGATCACGTGGTTAAAATGAAGGAAATAAAACTTACAGGAAATCCAGCTCTACCAGGCAAACCAGGCCCACCCTGTGTAGAAGAAAACATTTTTTTTTTATTAACCAGCTTTAAAACAAAGTTTTCTAAACTTCAGGAAAACATTTTTACAGACTTTGCAAATAACAATGTCAAAACAAACCTAGAAACATGATTCTAATCTTTACTGATCCATTTCAAAGTTCTAGTTACACTAAAAAAATGACTCATTAGATGAATTAAAATTATTTGATGGTAGTTTTTCCACCCAAAAATAAACTTGTTTATGTCCATGAAATGTAATATAACAATTTATGTGTAGAGTGGAAAAACTGCCATCAAATAATATGAGTTCATCTAATAAGTCATTTTTTGAGTGTATCTGGAGACATAAAGGATTGTGATGTTTTAATTACGTAATGTTGATCATATTTATTTTTCTGTAAACCCAACACATACCTGAAGGCCGTCTCTCCCCGCAAAATTATCAAACTGTAACAGAGTGATTATAAAAAATAAGTTTAGATTTCTGCTTGAAGGCTGAAACAAACTGTTTTTTCTTTTACTCACATTATCAGCTGATTGGTAGATGATCTGTCCTGGTGGTCCGGGTGGACCTGGTGGACCTGCGAGTCCTGTTCCATCTCGACCTGGGTCACCCTAGCATAGAAAATAAATAAATAAATAAATATTTGGTTCTTTTTTTTTTTTTTTTTAGATTAGTATCGTACGAATAAACAATTTTGTGTAAAAAATTCTGTAGATTTAATTCTACAAATATATCCAAGATCAAAGTACGATATTCACCCTCTGTCCTTTATCACCTCTGTCCCCCTTAGGACCCTGTAAAAACAAATAAAAAGTTAAACGATTTTAAACTGAAACTTAAAAACAATGTAACTTACACAAAACACATTTAAACACACACAAAGTTAATTGGACTAATTTAAACAATCTCACAGATCTCAACTATCTGCCTTTATTTGTTATAAAGATATTTTTTATCTTCTTACTGAAGGTCCGGGGAAGCCTTCCAGGCCCGGTAGGCCATCTTTTCCTTGAACTCCCGGGTCACCCTTTGGACCTGGTACTCCAGGCAATCCGGGCTCGCCCTGCAAATATATGTTCAAGTAAAAAACAAAACACACACAAAAAGCCAATATACCTAACAGCTCATCTACCCTGAAGAATAAAGATGTGCATTAAGCTGAACTCTGAAAAGTAAAAATGATAAAGATTTAAAATTCTACTTCAGGTGATTTATTTTTGATTTCAGATGAATCGATTCTAATAACTGAGGTTACATTATTGTGTATTTACATAGGATCATGTACAACAGGCTAAAGCTAGTAGCTAACTGCAACTGTTTATAGAAAAGTGCAAACAGCATCTGCAGGAAGCTTCCAATTTCTTTTAAAATAGACACGAAAATGTTCCTTGTGGGAAATTCCAGCGACGTGACCCTCAGAAAGTTACACATGTTCAAAAACTTTGAGCATCAAGTTTCCATTCAAATTAATTGTGACATCATCAGGTTTCTTCATTTAGTTTCCATGAAGAAGAAGTGAAATGAATGTAATACAAGTTTGAGAGAGAACGTTTGTACAACCATGACAATGTGTTTACAGTTATGTCAACGTGACTCGGCCATACGCATCACTTCAATTCAGGGTGATTCCAAATGAAAATTCTGGTATTTTCTAACCAGCAGCCAGCAGTTGTCCAGTGAGACTCCTGGTTTGGATCTTAGTGTTGAAGTGTGTGTGATAATGTTCTGTTTAAATGTTCGCCTCATCCCTTTGACAGTTTTCGGTACTCTGGTTTCAGACACACTGGTTCACAGAGAAGCAGTAAAATGAATGAATGAAGCTTGTTGTTACTCACTGGGTTTCCAGGTAAACCAGGAGGACCCTGAAAACACAAAACATGTTTCACATAAATCCTCCTCATTGTTCTGATTTATTATCATATTGGTGTTATGAAATATTTAGTTCTGTTTTGGTTTTCTTGATGGAAACATCTCCTGATTCACTAAACACAGTGTAGTTTTAGATAACAGACATTTCAGGAGTTTAAAGCTTTTTAAAGCGTGTACCTGTAAAGTAAGTCACATTTTTATGTTCCCTTAGAATTTAAACCAAAAGGATTTTCATTACCTGTCTTCCTTCTGGTCCTCTGATGCCATGAGTGACAGCCCCACTGGACCCCTCCATGTCATCCTGAAGAGAAACAAAATGTAGGATTTTATTCCATCCATCCATCCATCCATCCATCCATCCATCCATCCATCCATCCATCCATCCATCCATCCAGGACCTTCTCACTCTCTCTCTGCAGTTGAGCCCATCCAACCTACATGGACTAATAAATTAGGGAACTTTTTTTTCTTTCCACTTCACTCCTTTTTCACTAGAACAGACCAGAGCTGCACATAAAATCCTAAACAGGAAGTCCATCTCACTCTCCACCCTGACGTCGTTTGTTAACAAGATCCCAAAACACCTTCACCTCCTCCGTTTGAGGTAAAGATTTACTTCCAGGTTAAAAGTTGTTTATATCATGAACATTCTGTTAGTTTTCTTAAAGAAGCTGCACAGCAACAACTGTTATAAGAACATCCTCAAAAACACAAAACAAACTCACAAATCCAACACGATAACTTGGTCCAGGAGGTCCTGGAGGTCCAGGTGGCCCAACTGGTCCCATGGGTCCTGGCAAACCAGCCAGTCCAGGCTCTCCTGCTGGTCCTGGTAAACCAAGGTCTCCTTGAGCCCCCTGTAGGAGATGATACATGAAACTTGCTCTCTAGTTCAGGTGCAAATGTACTGATACTTCCAGCGGTACAAGTTCAGTTTATTCAATAAAATAAAGCAAGTTTCTGTAGAAAAACACTGATTTTCAATGATCCGGGATCAGATTCAGACATCAGAATATTCTGTTATAACTAAAAGACTGAAAGACTTAATGTCTCAGACTCGGGTGTTTCCTGCAGGAGGGAATGTTTTAATATTCCAGGAGTCGATCAGAGAGATAAGAAAGGAGCAGAAATGGAACTAGTCCAGAGAAATTAATGTTTTAGAAACCTCTAAATCTTCTAGATTTGATGTGAGAACTTGATTATTATTAATTAAAGCGTTTTGTGCAAAAATGGCAGAAACACTAAGAGGTTAAAAAATACTTATTTTTCTACAACTGGTAGAAAATCAAATTCTGCTGTGAGTTGATTTTTCTGTTAATTTAAAGAAAGAAATAAGAGAATTCTCACCTTTTCTCCAACTGCTCCTGGAAGCCCCAACTCGCCCGAATCTCCCTGATAAAGATAAAAGCAGGTTACAACACGTGTTCTTCTGATAATGTCACAATAAAAACAGACTTTCCAGGTTTTTATTTGAACAGAGAAAAGTTCATTTTGACTTTAAGAACTTTCACACCTGGATCTAACGAGGTACCAGCTAACACGTATCAGGTACCGGTTTCAGAGTAAAAAAGTCCTTTTAAACTTTTATTACAGCTGCAG
Source organism: Pachypanchax playfairii (assembly GCA_006937955.1). Lineage (NCBI taxonomy): Eukaryota > Metazoa > Chordata > Actinopteri > Cyprinodontiformes > Aplocheilidae > Pachypanchax > Pachypanchax playfairii. Next base: position 9,588,990 of record SSNP01000002.1, on the reverse strand, counting down.
GAAGTTACGATCATCTCCATACGTCTGTGTATCATTAATTAAGGTCTGGGTGAGTTTGTGTTTGTACAGTGAAGAAACTATGATATCTACAAATTTTATTACCTTTTCTCCTCTGGGACCAGGAGCTCCAGGGCGGCCTACAGGACCCGGTGAACCCGGTAAACCCTAAAGGCAGAAAGATTTGGTTGTTGGTAGCTGATCTGATGAAACTACATCATCATAAGAACCAAATGTTTGATACTCACAGGCTGACCAGGTGCTCCATCCTTGCCTGGGGGTCCAAATGCTCCAGAGCTCAATGCTGTGCCTGATGTGGAAGGACCAGGAGGACCTGGAGGTCCAGGGGGACCTGGTGGTCCACGAGGACCCTATGTTAAAAAGAATAAACTTTGAGATCAGATTTTTCACCTGAATATAAAAACTGGAGCTCAGACTGAGACCAGATTAAATCTTCTCACCCGAACTGACTCCAGATCAGGGAACCCAGAGGCCTCCATGTCCTCAAAGGTCTGAAACATTTCATTTTAAATTTCAAGTTTTATTCCACAAACTGGTTCTAAGTCTCATCTAACTGTGTGAGACTGAGACTTTGATTGACTCACAGATCTGTATCCTGGTCCTGGGGGTCCTGGTGGTCCTGGGGCTCCCCTGGGACCTGGCTGACCCTCTCCACGGTCCCCCTGTAAGTGCAAGTTTTATAAGACAAAACAGTTAAAAACAACATTTGTTGTTTTAACCTTCATTTCTGTTTCCTTAGTGTTGGTTTTTCTAACCTTGTCTCCTTTAGGTCCGAGGTCACCTGGGGTCCCTGGGAATCCTGGAGGTCCCTGGGGTCCCTATTTTGAAAGAAAAAAATCATTTTAGAAAATTAAAACTATATAACAAATAAGTACATAATAACAAAACGTTTTCATTAATCTCATGTTATAGCAGAAGTTTTTAATAAGTTCAATCATTTAGTGATTTTTCTTTAAAGAACTCACAGTTTTTCCATCCTCGCCAGGATCTCCCTGCAGGAATAACATCAGGATTATTTAACAAGGCTTATATAATCCTTAAGTCTAAATTTTCACTTTAGATTCAGATTTTGAAACGAAAATATCACAAATGAATCTACGAACTGGTTCTCCATCTTCTCCAGGTGGTCCCTGGGGGCCTGGTTGTCCGGCTGGTCCTCGGGGTCCAGGCACTTTTGAGATGACCGACCCATCACTTGCAAGTGAGTACTCAGTTGCAGGTCCAGGGGGTCCTGGAAGCCCGGGGGGTCCAGGAGGACCAGGCTCCCCCTTTTTCCCCTGATATCCAAAGCCGGCGTTGCCCTGGAGGAAGAGAAGGTGTTACCTGAGATCAACATACGATGTGATGGAGAATGTTCCTGTTACTGGAGTAGACGTTAAGTAAAGAAGATGAAAGAGTCTGACATCATTTTTTAGGAGATCACTTCTGTCTGTTCTGGTTTCACAAATAAAATAAACAGGTTTCGGGTTCATTTCAGGCTGAATAGGAAGAAATTTAGTGAAAAAAGAATCAGATTTTTGCTGAGAAGGTTTCAGAGTTGAACTTACCTTCGATCCTTTTTCACCAGGTTCTCCCTGGAAATAAAACAAACACAAACAAGTCAAGTTCATGTCAGCAGCACTCAGAGGTTTGACTTTATTTCATACAAAACGATGATGGATGGATGGATGGATGCATGGGTGGATGGATGGATGGATGGATGGAGATTACACATCTGTAAAGTTCTTATTTACCACGACACTGTTGTAATTTATGGTTGTTTAAAGAAACCTACACAGAACACGTCCTTAATGTTTTTATCATTATTCAAATAAATTTGTTGTTATTTTTTTCTATATTTTTTATGTAACACAAAATAAAATGCAGCTGCTCATCAGAATTCAATCTGCAGGAGATAATTAAAAAAAACCTGATATCATAAACATTTAGTGTTTCTGGCTCCCTCTAGTGGCACTTTGACTTATTTCATCATTGCTGCAGCTGAGTGTCTCTTATTGGTGATCAGCACGAGGTGCTCAGACAAACACATCAGGTATATGACCACACCTTTTCTCCAAGGACGGACCCCCGTGAGCTGAAACCAGAACCTGCTTCTCCCTTTGGTCCAATCGGACCTCTGTCTCCTTTCTCTCCTCTGTCCCCTCGATCACCCTTCTCTCCTTTAACACCAACTGCGCCTGGAAAAAAACAATCACACATCGTCATTGATATCTGCATTTCATAAGTTATTAATGAGCAGATTCCAAACGGTGAACAAAGCGAGAAGTAAAAGTGAGAAATTGAGTGAAAGAAAAGACAATAAAGTTTTGCTTGATGGAGCAAAAATTCTGCCGTGTGCTGAAGTAATTTTATAATTCAAAAGCCACATGAAGATTTCAGAGAAAGCAGAAGAACTTCTCATGCCCACCAGTGCACTTCTCCTCTTTCACTTTCAGTTAAATTGAATATAAAGGTGATTTTAGCATCAAATCAGAAGACACATTTACAAAATTAAAATTTCTAAAGAAAGGAAAACAACAAGGACTTTTTTTCATGTCAGAAACTTGAGAGGAAACACAATGTGAGCAGAACTTCAGAACTATGAGTTGTTGTTTTGTTTTCTCTCACCATCCGAAGCAAGAAGTCTGGACTGGGAACCTACAATGTGCACCGAGTCACTGGCTGATCACATGAACACACACAAAGAGAGAGAGAGATGAGGTCATTCTCCTAATTAATCTGATTTTTGGTCAAATAAACTTCAAAAAAAGAGAAATATTCTTTTTCTGTATTTTTTCAGACCACTTCATAACGAGAAACTGCAGAATCTGTTAACAAGCATGGCGTGCATCCTGTTCTCCAACATGATGGTTATTGTTTTTATCAGTATATTAAATGAAGGAAATGCAGTCAGTAGAAATCTTCCCAAACTCTTCCAGTGTGTTGAGGATCAAAGTGAAG